>PVLC010021415.1:0-13293 GCA_004027655.1 Graphiurus murinus
AAAAAAAAAAAAAAAAAAAAAAAAAATCAGTAGCCTTTCTATATGCCAATCATGAATCTACTGAGAAAAAACAATTCCATTCATAATAACCTCAAAACCAATGAAATACCTATGAATATGCCTAACCAAGGAGGTAAAAGACCTCTACAATGAAAATTATAAAACACTAAAGAAAGAAATTGAAGAAGATCTTGGAAGATTTCCATCTCCCTTGCTTTTAGATAGGCAGACTAAATATTATCAAAATGGCCATTCTACCAAAAATGATCTACAGAGTCAATGCAATCCCTATCAAAATACCAATGTCAGTCTTCTTAGAGGTGTATTGTTGAAGTAGCTATGAATATTATTAGTCCTCATAAATAATATAAAGATGTTTATATGATTATATACTCATTATATGAAGATAAATTGGAATTATCTAACTTGGTTCAAATATATGCTTTGAAAGGATAAAAATGAAATACAATTGGCCAATAAAACACTGAATCCTAACCTTTAAATACAAATTTATGGTTTAAATAGAAGCTATTATAACCATTTATTTATTATTAAGCATATTATTAAACATTTTTATTTCTATTAGTTAAATAAGCCTCTTTCAATTTGTTCTTATATCCTAGTACACTAATATAGGCAAGCCCTTTGTGACATAAAATAATTTCTATCACTAACATGGGTCTTCATGGAAAAACCATTACAGAAAGTAAGCATAGCCACAACAATAATTTTATTTTTTTAAAAGTAAAAGTAATGGAAAACAAAAAAAAAATGTTCTTAAAGAGGAATTTTCGGAAAACAGAAACTGAACAAAACATATATGAAAATTTAAAGACTTTGCCCACTTAATTAGCATTCTCATCTAATTAAGCAATAATCATTTCTAAAGAGTAACAGTTTTCCCCTTAGAATTATTGCTGAAGTTCAAAGGTTCAACTTTTTAATTACCACTCATAAAAAACCAGCATAACTTTCAAAAGTATGAAAACTCCACTATTTTACATGATTCAGCAAAACATTTCTCTTAGAAAAAAATATCATTAAAGACTACTATTAATTTTTATACAAATTAATGGCTAGAATTTTTTCCCCTCTGTTTTTCAGTTTCAGAGTCAGATGAATAAATCAGAATCAGGGATCTTTTGCGGATGAAAGGAAGTAGAAGTCTTAAGATTACAAACTTGCTAATGAGCACAGGTGAAATCAGATATGGAGGATTTGGGAGTTCCAGTTTTAGTAATGATAAAGATACAGTGAATGGGAGAACTAAAGAAGAAGCAGATTTTATCTGGAGGGCCTCACCCACTGAGACATCATCCTGCATTTAGAAAGAATGTTCTGCTAATACCTTGTAATCAAGAGAGTTTGAAAAAAATTTGTGTGCACACTGTGTGTGTGTGTGTGTGTGTGTGTCTATCTGTCTGTCTGTGTAAGTGTTGTGCATGTATCTGACTGCATAGATTATTAAGTGCAAGTTGAACTGTTTTTCAAGAAGAGATCATAAATGAATAGAACTATACAGTTTAAAAATATATTATAAACCGGGCATGGTGGCACATGCCTATAATCCATGATAGCCTCAGTGACTTAGCAAGACTCTCAGCAACCTAAGGAGACTGTGTTTTAAAGAACAAAAAGCACTGGAGGTGTAGATTGGAAGTAGAATGCCCCTGGGTGGTTCAATCCCCAGTAAATCACACACAGAGACACACACACACACACACACACACACACACACACACACACACACACACCATGCACACACACACATCAAAAAAAAAAATAAAGACATTGTAACTAAAGTTGGCAGAGAAATAAAAAAGACTTTGGGGACTTCAGAGAATTTAAAATGATGTTACCTTCTTTATGGAATTATAAGTCCACTTTCTTAATCTTCCAGTTTTCCAGAGAAAAAAGCAGAATAGTGGGAAATTATGCAATATTAAATTGTCAATAAACTATTTTCAATATGCAACACTGAACAAAAAAATATACAGCTGGTCATGTTGTCCAGACCATAGCACAATAGTTTGAAACCTTGGGCTTCAGGGTCTGTCAATGGGTAGCCAGTTACATGACCCCAGTACTATCATGTCCCACCAAACCTCTTCTCACAGTCATGTTCTATGAGAACTATTGATGGATTAGAGTGTGTTTCTGCCTGGAAAAAATCTGTCTAAACAATATATGTAAGAGCTGTAAAGGTGATATATCAAGATGACTGGGATATCTTAGGTGGAAATTTTAGTACTGCTGTTGTTTGTGATTTTCTCAAAAGAGGAATTTTGAGAAATTCCATGTCATTTCTTTAAAAAGTAATGCATCTGCACATTTACAAATGCTATCCATTTGTGCTTTCTCAGGTGCACCTCTACCTCTAAAGTAAGAATGCCTTCAGGCACAGTCTCCAGTACTGCAGATTTTATTCTTGTCTCAAGTATCAAGCCATGCTTCAATCATGGGAACGCTCTTTAAAATGATACCAAATTTCTAGGTTAAACTGATATGGATGACATTTATTTCTGCTTTTTCTACTCTTTAGAAGCTAAGAGATGGTTGTAAACAATCTTGTAAAGTAATTCTTGGTAATTGCTGCTTGTCTTTTTGTGAGCAATGCTAAGATCATCATTTCAACTTCCATTGAGATTCCTTATATATTCTAAGGTTATGAATATTGCTCCTATACTTTCTCTGTCTCTCTCATAAACAAAAAGAATGAAGAGAATGAGAGAGAGGGGGGAGGATGATTGTAGTCATGAGACTTGTTTTCTGAAGATATTTTGTAATTAACAATAAATTGGATTAAAACCCAAATGAGTTTCAAATGATCATAATGAAAAAGGGCACATGTAGTATTAAACTTGATTAAAATATAACTAATAGTAATGTAATATATAGATATGAAAAATAATACTGATACAGAACTGAACAATGTCTTACTTTATTAAAGGCTTACTTGTAATTCCAGAAATATTTGCATAACACTAATATAATCAATGTAAAACTAAAAATATATAATAATTATAAAATAATTGATATAGTAGAATGTCTAATACTTTGTTAATATGACCTACAAATCTTGCCCTGGAGATTACTGTATTGAAGAGAAAAAATAATTTGTATCTAATGATACTTAACAAAAAAAGCTTTAGACAAAAAAAAAGAAGAAATGACAAAAGAAAAAAGCACTAGCAAAACACATTGTTTCACAAGGCATTGCTAATTAAAGTGGGAAATACTGTTTACAGAGATTAGCCTCTAAAAATCACTTTTCATGAAAAGTAGAGTAATTTTAGTACTCTAAATTAAATTTAAAATTATATCATGCATTATCTTACAGCAACCAAGCAATACAGGCAGAGTGAAAGCTATTTCAGCTGTCATATTAAACAATGCTAAGGGTGGCTTATGTCTATAATTTTCTTGTAATCTTATTCTGAATGGAAATTTCTTAAGCTACAGTAATTACAGAGGAGCTAAGCATGTGGTAATAGTGATTTGTTTATAGAAAAAAAACTAATAAAAGAATGAAAATAGTCTGATAAGGAAAGCTTTGTTTAAACTTCTGAATAGAAATAAAATGCTGTTATAAAATGAAATGAAGCCTTGTTTGTTATTTTAAGCATAGATAAGCAGAGATTCCAATGGAGTAATGCAGGAGGTTTAGGGGAGGAGGAGAAGGGATAGAAACATAAAAAATGTAAGAGTTGAAATAATGCTATGTATAAATATTAAACTACTAATGCTAATATCAAAGACATTTACAAGAGAGGGAGGTAAGGGGATCTATGAGCTGTGTGCATGTATATTCCTAACATTCTGTACCTCAATATGATATATAAATTATAATGTACCAATTAAAAAGAAAAAAAAATAGCCAGGCGTGGTGGCGCACACGTGTAATCCCAGCATTTGGGAGGCTGAGACCGGATAATCTGGGTTCACTGCCAGCCTCAGCTACCTAGTGAGACACTCCGCAGCTTAGTGAGAAGACACTGTTTCAAAATAAGAAATCAAAAAATGGGAAAAGGATCTAAATAGACACTTCACAAAAGAAGAAATACAAATAGCCAATAAATGTATGAGGAAATGTTCAACATCATTAGCAATCAGAGAGATGCAAATCAAAACTACTCTGAGATTTCACCTAACTCCAATCAGAATGGCAACTATCAAGAACACAAACAACAACAAATGCTGGTGAGGGTGTGGAGAAGTGGGAACCCTAATACATTGTTGGTGGGATTGCAAATTAGTGCAACCACTTTGGGAAACAGTATGGAGGATCTTCAGACAAATGGGAATGATCCCACCATATGATCCAGCAATACCTCTACTGGGTATATACGCAAAATAATGGAAACCAAACTATCAGACCAACGCTTGTGTATCTATGTTTATAGCTGCACAGTTTACAATTGCCAAACTATGGAACCAGCCAATATGTCCATCAATAGATGAATAGATTACAAAACTATGGGATATGTACACAATGGAATTTTACTCAGCCATAAAGAAGAACAAAATCATGTTATTTGCAAGGAAATGGAAGGAAATGGAAAACATTATGTTAAGTGAGATTAGTCAGTCACAAAAAGTTAAAAATCAAATGCTCTCCCTAATATGTGGAAGCTAGGGAGAAAATGGGACATAAGAGGGACTCCAGATGAAGGAGAATCTTTAGGTGAATAAAGAATTTGACTTAATGGAAGGGGGTAGGGAGGACACCCTAATGAACATGATGTACTTTCCATGAACACATCTAAGCCAATCACTAAACTGACCTTGAGAAGGAGGGAATGGGGCAGGAACTGGGGAAGGGTTAAATGAGAAATGTGTGCATGGATGTCTTTACCTATACTAGCTTGTGTGATTACAATGCACCAAATAAGGGAAAGATGAAAAAAAAAAAAAAGATTTGTTAAAGTTACACCCAGAGATTTTGGTTCTACATAATGTGGAGCCCACTTCTATTAACCTGGCAGAAACAGCTAAGACATTTGTAGATTGACTTCAAGCCTTGGTCACTACCTGGCCCTCGTTTACCTCCTTGCTAGGAGGTGTTATCATAGCAACAGCAATAGTCATTCTAGGCTTATGCATTCTACCACTTGTTGTATGCCTTGTGATCAATGCCCATGTTAGTATATGAGCAGATTTACATAGAATAAAAATGCAAACACTGCCTCGCACAGGGCCTGGTAGTCAATAATGGGTTCGATTTTCTCAGGGCAAATCAACCTAAGACAGGGCTCATTGAATGACTCATTGAGACCCCATGACATGTAAGATTAAGCACCTGGTAGGAAACGACCTAAGACAGGCACAGTCCTTCGTGCATTTTAAAATAAAAACGGGGGAGTTGTGGGAGCCCAGTTGGGTCCTTTCCCTCCTGGTAGTTGTTGCTATCTGCATACATGAGCAATTATACTGACTCTTCTGCTATAGCTACATTGGCGTCTCGAAGTCTGGAGATTGCCCCTAGGATGCTTACATGAAAGACCCTCCTACTTTTTAGAAAGTAAATATATGACCCTAAAGGAGTATGGTTTTATGACTCTAGAAAGTTTGCTTTACCAAGGCTATGTTAAGAATGTGGGCTATACGTGTAAAATGAAGAAGTGGTGCTATTTGTGATCTGACAATGATTGATATGTTACAAATGTCTATGTAACCCTGTTGTACTCAAGAAATGTATAAAAAAAATCCATGCTGAAAAAATTAATTAATTAATTTAAAAAATAGGGCTAGGGGTATAGCTCAGAGGTAGAATGCCCCTGAGTAGTTCAATCCCCAGTACTGCAAAAAAAAAAAAAAAAATTAAGGTGACAATTATTTTCCAATAACTTGTGAACTTTTAAACTTTGGAAATAATCTTTAATCTGGGGACATCACCTATTTGACAGATTTAAAAGTGTTTTCCTAAGATATCTGTGTGTTTGCATAAGTACTTTGCTAATAAATGTATAAACTGCCAAGATATGATCTATCTAATCAAAACATGTATTAACGATCTTCTATTAAATATATTAGTTGCTTTATAGATTTTGCTCAGTTATGAGAGGAAGTTAGTTTTGCTCTCCTGGGATTATAGTAATAATCATTTCTTTGGGCCTGATCCTGTGTGAAGAAGGAGGATGTGATTGAGAATAACAGAAGCCCATAACCAAATAAAAACAAAGGATAGTAACTCAGCATAGCATCTGGAGAGAGACTTTTCAGGGTCAATATTTGAGGATAATTTTCTTACTTTCTACTATGAAATTCTGCAAATTGAAAAGACAATTCTTTTTGTTGTTTTGTTTTTTATTTTCTTTTTTCTTTAGTGGCACTGGTGATTGAAATCATGAGCATTCTACCTCCAAGCTATAGCCCAAGACTTTTTAATATTTTGTTTTGATACAGGATCTCACTAGGTTGTTGAGTTTCACTATGTTGCTGATGCTGTCTTCCAACCTTTGATCCTCCTGTCCCAGCCTCTCAAGCACTGGTATTACAGATGTGAGTCACCACACCAGATGAGAAGACAATTCTAAGGTGTACTCTTATTTTCTCATGCTGAGAAACATTTCTCATTACATTAAGTATTAAGACACAATGATATGGCACTTTTTAATAATTTCTTCACCCTGTGTGAATAGTATTATTTAACAAGCCCTTAGTAGAGCCTGTATTTTTGTGAGACAAGACAAAACTTCTAATATAATGTAGTAGTGCCAGTGCTTTAAGGAAGATGGAAGGGAAGAGAGAGATAGTTGAAGGAAGGAGAGGCTTCCTACTTATTTAGGTTATTCAGGGAAAGCTCTTTGATAAAATGGCCTTTGAGCCAAACCTGGAGGAACATTGTAGAGACTCTGTAATTGGGAAGCAGGAATGTCCATTTCAAAGGTTCTGAATTGGGAGAAGGAGTAGTTAATGAGACTAGAGACAGCCAACTCTGGAGTCTGATGGGAGAGTGGAGGTGATGCTTATTGGGTTGCCTTGTGTGGGGAGAAGCAGGTTTGAATTAGAAATGAAGAGTTTGAATTGGAAAGTTAATTAAATTATTTATTAAACTACCAAATGCAAATGTTTCACAGATAGATATCAATGATTCTAGAATTTGTGCAAGATGCAAAACTGTTAATCATGAAATCAACATGGAAAGGATAGAGATTATTGATGGAATTAGTCTAAATTGGGAATCAACAGCGCTGGCAAATATTTGGAGGTCACAAAAATAAATCCAGATGGAGAGACTAAGGAGTAAGAGGGACTGGCTAAATCTCAAGGGAAGAAAGGGTTTCAAATAAAGGATGTAGATGTGCTGTGCTGTTGATTGGTGGAAGAAGATAGGTACTGTGCACTCACTGACTTGTGAATCTAGCAAAGCACATGCCACTGGTGATGTCTAGAGAATTGGCATAAATGGATCAGTGGAAACAAAAGCCAGACTAAGGTTTGTATAATTCGTTTTTTTTTTGTTTTTTTTTTTTTGGTAGTGGAGATTGAACCCAGTGGCATTCTATCTCCCAGCTACACCCCCAGTCCTATTTTTTTTAATTCTTTATTTTAAAACAGGGTCTCACTAAGTTTCATGCAGAGGAACTAAGTAGCTGAAGCTAGCTGCAAACCTGGATCCTCCAGTCTCAGCCTCCCAAGTACTGGAATTGCAAACATGCTCCAGCATGCCAGGCTCTTTTTTTTTTTTTTTTTTTTTTTTAGCAGTACCAGTGAACAACAGAAGAGTGGTAATTAGTTTAGGAACTGGACATGTGTGTAAAGACAGAGCTATTACTAATGGGAATGATCAAGGAAAGGGGTAGTATAGACAGACCAGGAGAGTGAATAGCATACTTGCATGACAATAAAGAAGTCTCTAGGCAGGTAAAAGGGAGTAAGTTCCAATGGGCATTCACAGTTCATTCACTGTATTCACAGAATGAAGACACAGGATATGGGAAAGTCTGGAAATGAAAAGAGTGTATGGGAAATTTGAGAAGAAAGATGAATTATTCTTTTGAAAATTAATAGCATGAATTAATTGGTAAAATGTAATATAGTCACTGCACAGGAAGGATAGGCCACTTCAAGTTTATATTTACTTTTTTCTTTCAGCCACCTTGGGGTATAGAGTTGCAGGAGGCAAAATATTAGTTTTCTATGTTTTTATATTTAATTTATCTTTTTATTTTAGTGCTGGGGATTAAACCCAGGCACATTTCACCTCTGAGACACACCCCAGTCCCTATTTTACTTTTTTATTTTTAAAAGGTCTTGCTAATTTGCTAAAGCTGGCCTCAAAACTGTGATCCTTTTGTCTCAACTTCCCAAGCTTCCCAAGTACTGGGGTTACAAGTGTGCACCACAATATCCAGCTTTGATTCACTTTTATTTTATTTTATTTTGTGGTACTGAGGATGGAACCCAAGGACACTCTACCACTGAGCTACACACCCATCCCCGTTTTATTATTTTTATTTTGAAACAAGGTCTTACAAAATTGTCTAAATTAGCCTGGAATCTGGTATTTACCTATTTTACCCTGCCAAATACTGGAAATACAATCAAGCACCACCACTCCCAGCTTATTTTTCTTTAAATTTATCTATTAAAATATTTTAAGTCTCAAACTTGAGTTCTAAATAAGCATCATCTTTAAATATGACAAGACACTTGCATAGTAGCAAATACCAAAACTTCTCCCTCTCCTTGTTGTTGTTGCTTGAACCGTGATTTTGGCCTGAATACCCAAATGAAAACCAGATACTTGGGAAACTGCACAAATTATTTATCTAGAACTATGTGTCTCCTCCGTTAGCACAAGCCACTAGAAATTGAGAAACTGTTCATTTGTACAATACTTTTTATTGCATACTTCCCCTGGGCAAAGTGCTTGACAGGATTCAAAACTGGATTCTATCATCAAGGTGCAAATGCAGCAGCACTTCATATTATTCATGCATGCAAAGCATCTTCCTGTTATTCTTAGACACTTTATTAGGTAGCTTAACTAATGTGGTCTTTAAATATCAAAATGATAAAAATAGGTGTTTGTATTTCTCTGGGAACAAGTCAGAAGTTGCCTTCCCAAGCTCTTGAATTAGAGGCAAGACCAAAAACAGAGTTTAAATCCATATCCTTCATCTTTTCACTGCACTGAAGCCCAAATTGCCCGGACTACTGGCATGTATAGTGATTATAAGCTTGGGATTGAAAGTGTTGACTAAATTGAGTAGCAGTCCTCTTTGCTTCTTATAGACAATCACTTTGGACAAGATTTTAAAACTCCCAAAGCATCAGTTTCTCCTCTGTAAAATGCTATTATGATAATTAAATAAGAATCTAGGAAGAATATTGATTACATCATAGCACAAGACTGAAACTTTTCAGTGTTAGAAGAAAAATGAAAAATATAGGATTTCTTGAGTTAATAAGATGATCATCTGCATTTGGAAGGTAATTACTGTATTATCTAAAGCATATACATTTACAAAAAATACATAGGAGATCTTATTGAAAATGTCAGCACATGCTGAAATAAGTATGTGTACACTGCTATTTTTCTTCCATTTTATATTTGAACATGGAGTCATATAAAAGTAGAGTTGCTAGTTAGAGATAATGCAAAGATAAGTTTATCCCTATTAAAATTTTTATCATAACCCAAGGACTGCACAGAAATTAAACTCTAAAAGCAGCATCTCTAAATAAACTGTAAAGGGCAATTACAGTTTCAATAAGAAAAAATCAGGAGGAAATTTTGGCATAGTAGTAGCAAGTTGTCTCTACACGAAATAAAGAAACAAAGCTCACATTTTACTTGGCTATTGATTGCTTTAAAAATTCCAGAGATCTGAGCCGGGCGTGGTGGCGCAAGCTTGTAATCCCAGCATTCTGGAGGCTGAGACCGGAGGATCCAGTTTCGCGGCCAGCCTCAGCTACCTAGTGAGGCACTCCGTAACTTAGACTCGGTTTCAAAATAAAGAATAAAAAAATAGGACTGGGGGTGTAGTTCAGAGGTAGAATGCCCCTGAGTTCAATCCCCAATACCAAAAAAAAAAGTAAAAAAAAAAAAAAAATTCCAGAGATCATACAGTTTTAGATATGCTAGATTGGGTTCCTGTTTTTTAACAACATTTGCCAAAATTGATCTTTTATTCTAATCACATTTGATTTTACTATGACTATAATTCACATTGTTAAATATTAATAATAATAATTTAGATATATTGATTAGAATAGGAAAATAGGGCAGTTTTAAACTATATGATGGTAACCGAGAAATTCAACAAAAATATGTGGCAAATATATTATTCATTGAAAACATACAAATACAAAGCACTTTATTTTGGATGTAGTAACTGCAAAACTTCCAGAAGCAAAGAGCTCAAATATTATCTAAAGTGTTCATAGAAAGTATTGGTCTCCAAATCATTAATTTATCATAAACTCTTAAATGTCAAATAAAATGGGAGAAAAGTTTTTGATCAAAACCTACATTTTGCCTTTGATTTCTTTCTTTATTATCAGACATAGAAAGCACTAATAAATGTTAAAAATTAGGGAATGAAGAAAGTTTTAAGGGGATAAATATACCATATTTGGGTTTTTTTGATATTTATACCATCATCAATCACTCTATTAAATAGTGGTAGACATGGTGCCTGTCTCTAAAATCAAAATATCACATACTATTTGTGTGACTGTGTTAGTCACAAAGCATGTAGCAGTGAATATATGGTCCTAGACTTTAAGTTGTTCTTAACCTGTATGGAGAAAAGCACACAGTTGAATTTTAGTATAATGGGATATGTCTGATAAGATGAAGAGGTGCCAAATCCCATGGATACTGTAGACATTGTAAGCAATTATTTTAGATGGGGCCAGTAAAGTAGAAATCTCATGGAGTAGATGGTATTGTAGAATACTTTTGAAGGATAAAGTGCTATCTGTTCCTGAATTTGAGAATAAATTTAGGGAGAGGAAGATTAGTGACAAAAAATGTCAGATGTTTCCCTCAAATTTCTAATCCTGGAAGAAAGAAGTTCCTCTGAGGAAAGAGCTCAAATATTATTATTCAATGTGATGCCCATTAAATTGCCAAGGTCACTCCTCACAGATATAGAAAAATCAGGTGGCGTAGTATCTGTGATTATGACTTTCACATGGTCCCAAAGGAGTTGTTATATATGGCACAAGGAAAATAAAAAATAATCAACAAAAATGTATAGTAGAATAATGGAGAAAAATCTGTATCCATTTTTATTAATAAAATATTCTGAGTCTAAATTTTATATATTAGAACTCAAAAACAATCACATCTTTGTTCAAACAGCAGTAATTTTAATGGGAAGAATTGTAGATATGTCCATAAAACTCAATATTCACTCTTTTTGTTGTTGTTGTTCCTGCTTTCCTGTTGTTTATTTTATGTGTATTTAAGAGAAGCATCATACACATGGCCCTGTTCACTTAAAAGTTTCTTTTCTTTTCTTCTTTTTTTTATTTTACACACATGCACACACACACACACACACACACACACACACGGGAGAAATTTTAATAGCAGTAAAATTATATATTATACAAATATAATTTTCATACATATATTTTCTACTGGAGATTGAATCTTAGGAATAAGTCTAACCAAGGAGGTAAAAGACCTTTATAAGGAAAACTACAAAAAGTTGAAAAAGAAATTGATGAAGTCCTTAGAAGATGGAAAGGTCTTCCATGCTCTTGGATAGGCAAAATAAATATCATCAAAATAGCCATTCTCCCAAAAGTGATCTACATATTCAATGTGATGCCCATTAAATTACCAAGGTCACTCCTCACAGACATAGAAAAATCAGTCCGTAAATTCATTTGGAACAACAAAAAGTCCAGAAGAACCAAAGTAGTTCTTAGAAACAAGAACCATGCAGGAGGCATCACAATACCTGACTTCAAAGCCACAGTAATAAAAACACCATGGTGTTGGCACAGAAACAGACACATAGGCCAATGGATCAGAATAGAAGATTCAGAAACAGACCCACCTGCTTACAGTCAACTGATTTTTGACAAAGGAGCCAAAAATATATACTGGAAAAAAGATAGGCTCTTCAACAAATGGTATTGGCAAAACTGGTTAACCATATGCAGGAAAATGGAAATAAACCCCACTTTCTCACCCTGCACAAGATTCAATTCAAGATGGATCAAAGACCTGGAAGTCAGGCCAGAGACCTTGCAGCTACTTGAAGAGGGCATAGGTTCAACACTTCAACATATAGGCACAGATCAAAACTTTCTCAACAAGACCCCAAAGGCACAAGCAACTCAAAGGAAGATCAATACATGGGATTGCATTAAACTGAAGAGCTTCTGTGCAGCAAAGGAAACTATCAAGAACCTCAACAGAGAGCCCACAGAATGGGAGAAAGATTTTGCCAGCTACTCTTCTGATAGAGGACTAATATTTAGAATCTGGGGTATTCTACCTCTAAGCTACACCCGCAGCCCTATTGTGTGTGTGTGTGTGTGTGTGTGTGTGTGTGTGTGTGTATGTGTGTGTGTGTGTGGTGCTAGGGATTGAACCAAGGGGCATTCTACCTCTGAGCTATACCTCTAGCCCTTTTCATTTTGTATTTTGAAATTGGATTTCACCAAATTACTGAGGCTTGCTTTGAATCTGCAATCCTCCTGTCAGCCTGAGTACTGCGGTTACAGGCAGGTGTCACTGCAGCCAACTAAAAAGAGTTTCTTAATGAGTGACAATCTTCTACATATTTCCTGCTATATTTTTATTAGGTGGAGCGGGTGTAGTCCATAGCCATTAGAGGCTTTCAGATCATGAAAATTTGATACATTTGTTCAACTGTAAAGTATCTCAGCTAGAAACACATTGTGCTCCTGCAATTTTTCTTCAAGACCATAGCCTCAGATTAAACAAAAATCAACCTCATGAATGATAAATTTTTAGTTAATAATGATCTTGGTGAACTAAATTATTAATTGTGAAAGGTTTCTGCTCCAGGAACTGGAAAAGGACTCCTCTGCCTAGCAATAAAAGTATTGAAATGACAAAATGATGTTATTACACTATTCAAACACACTGTCATCTAAATTTTTGTTTTTTACAGGCTTTATGTGTGAACATCAGCCTTCAAGAAAATTGGATTTCTGGACAAGAGGTTTCTTTACACCATGCCTATGACTGTAGAAGAACATGATGCCCAGAGAAACAGCTTGACAGCTTTTGAAGAAGATCCCACATCTCCTGTAAACTTTCTACTTAGGAAGCCTAAATGACTCAGAAATCTGGTT
>PVLC010021416.1:0-28004 GCA_004027655.1 Graphiurus murinus
AAATTCATCAGTGATATAGGCCTATAGTTTTCTTTTCTTGAGCTGTCTTTATTTGGTTTTGGTATTAGTGTGATGTTGGCTTCATAGAATGTGTTTGGAAGGGTCCCGTTTCTTTCTATTTCATGGAATAGCTTGAGGAGTATTGGGATTAGCTCTTCTAAAAATGTTTTATAAAATTCACTTGGAAAACCATCTGGTCTTGGACTTTTCTTTGATGGTAGACTCTTTATTGCTGTTTCTATTTCTTTTTAATTTCCTTACTTATTTTAATTTGCTCTGTCAGTGCAGGCAGAGAGTTGCCCACTACTAGTTTATGTCTCTGGACTCTCCCCTGGGTCTGGCTGCGTCTCTGACTCTGCTTTTTGCTTTAGTAGTCTAAAAGCCAGGCCTTTCCTGAGCCCCTGTGTGCACTGGGTTCCTCCACCCTTCTGGCCCTGTCTAGGTTCTAGCAGGGCGGATGGCTGAGTCTATCCTTTGTTTTGTGAATCCCGCACCCTGCACCCGAGGTGCGCGTGGCTCGACTTATGTCTCCCTGCAGCTTGGCCTGTTCCTGTTCTGATGGCTGGGGGCGCAAATGGACATTGATGGTCTGTGTAGCTAGCAGGAAGTTGGTGGGAGTGGCTGGCGGCAAAGATGTCAGCCTCCGTTCCCAGCGTGTGCAGGCTCGGTTCTCTGCTGTTCGGCCTTTTCCACCTCCTGGACAGCTGGGGGCGCAGTCAGACAATGATAGTTTGGATAGCTGAGAGGAGGATGGTTGGGAGGAGCTGGCGGCTAAGATGGTGGGAGCCTCGCGCTGGCTCCCCCAAATCTCCGGATCTCCACTCAGGCGCTCCAAGTTCATGCCCAGACTTCAAGCACTCCCTCTCTTCCCCAGTCAAGAGGCTGGGCTCCCGGCCGATCTGCTTCAGGCTCACTTTTCCATCCCTGGAGCAGAGCGCGGAGGCTGACCTGCCTGCTCGGCCTTCCCGGGTTGCTGAGGGGCGCAGGCTGGTGATAGTCTGGCCAGATGGCAGGTAGCTGGTTGGGAAGGGTTAGCAGGGGAGATGGCGAGCCGCCGCTCCACGGCACGCCGGCTCCTGCCCTGCCCCTCCCGGACTCAGCTCCTCCGCTCCCGCTTCAGGCCCAGGCCTCCGCCAAGAAGCTGCGTCCCACTTCAGGCTCTGGGCGGTCACAGTTCCGCGCTGAGGCGATGTGCCGGGACAGACCCCAGACCCGCGGGTGCCCACGCTGAATGCCCCACGGTTCTGATCTCCGCCTGGGTGCGGCGCGGGGTGCCAGGGGTGCTGTGTCCCGGGGCCCGCCGTTCCCAGCGTCTGGGTGGCCCCCAAGGCTCCTGGTCCTGCCCTTCCACAGCCTACCTCCTCGATGTAGAGCCCGGCCGCTGCCTGCCCCGGCAGAGCCAGGCCGGCGGGGGTCCGCGCGGAGCTCGGATCGCTGCGCGGTGGCGTCTTTTCTTGTCCCCGCTCTACTTTCTTGATCTTCTTTATTTGTTTGTGGTTCAAATTTCGCTTTTTTCCTTCTGTTGAAAAGATCTTTTTATGGTAAATTTAGATCCAAATCACCGCGTTTGTGGAAAGACATTTCACTCAGTCGCCATCTTGTTGCATTCTCCTGTTTTTTTTTTTTTTTTTGAAAGCCCATTTCGCCTCTCTGTACCTTTTGGTGAGGGTACTTAATTATTTATAGGGAAGGATTTATTGCCAGTTTGCTGTTTTCTGTCATATAGTACTTGTCTCTCTTTTACTCTCTTGGTGTCTTCCTTGTGTTTTGACAATTTTTGGTATTGATATTGTTTGACTCATTTATTTTTCTCTTATATATCTTTTCTAGGTATTTCCTCTTTTGTTATTATGGTGCTTACATAAAATATTTCATACTTATAATTGTTTATTTTAGGCTGATTGTCAACTTATATGGGATAACAGATGTGCACCAACACATCCCAACAGCTTCTTTGCCCGTTTATTAGATTATTTTTCATTATTTTCTTAGTTCTTTATATATTCTGGATATTAATCCTCTGTTAGATGAATAGCTGGCAAAGGCTTTTCTTCAATTCTGTAGGCTCTCTCTTCTCTCTGTTGATTTTTTTCCCTTTGCTGTGCAGCTTTTTAATTTGATGTAATCACATTTGTCAGTTTTTGCTATTATTTCCTGTGCTCCTGGATACCTGTTCAGGAAGTCTTTTCCTATACTTGTGTTTTGAAATGTTTTCCTCTAGTAGTTTCAAAGTTTCAGGTCTTTCACTAAGGCCTTTGATCCTCTTTGATTTGATTTTTTTACAAGGTGAAGTATAAGGATCTAGCTTCAATCTTCTACAGGTACGATTCCATTTTCCCTTATACTCTTTGTTGAAGAGGCCACCTTTTCTCCATTGAATGCTTTTGGTTCCTCTATTGAGACGCAAATGGCTATGGTTGTATGGGTTTATGCTTGAATCCTCTATTCTATTCCACTGGTCCGTGTGTCTCTTTTATGCCAATACCATACTATTTTTGTGAGTGACTCTAATATATATATATATATGTTAAAAAATAATATATATTTTAAATAATATTAATATATATTATATTATATCATTATAATATAATATATATAATTATAATATAATGTAATATAATATAATTATACTATATATTATATTATTATATAACAATATTAATATATTAAATAATTATGTATATTAATATATATATTTTTTGGTGCTGGGATGATTGAACCTAGGGGCATTCTACCTCCAGGCTATGCCCCTAGTCCTATTTTTTATTCTTTATTTTGAAACAGGGTCTCACTAAGTTGTGGAGAGCCTAAATAGCTGAAGCAGGCCACGAACCTGGATCCTCCTGTCTCAGCCTCCCAAGTACTGGGATCACAAGCGCGCGCCACCATGCCTGGCTGACTCTAGTATATTTTGAAATTAAGTATTCTGATGGTTCCAGCCTTATTCTTTTGGGCAAGATTGCTTTGGCAATTTGGGAACTTTTATGTTTCCATATACATTTTAGGATTTTTTTTTCTAGTTTTATAAAAATGTCATTGGTATTTTGCTGTGGAGGAATGAGGGCCTGTAGATTTGGAATATTCCACCATTTTGACAATATCACCTTACATTTATACATTTAAAATGTTTTAAGTTGCTAATTAAAAATTTTGTGCATTTATAATGCTAAACATGTGTTGATTGGCTAAATAAAGTTACTTACTATATGCACTGCCTCACCTATTTATCTTTTTTGTGGAGAGAACACTTAAAATCTATTCTTTTATCAATTTTCAAGTATATAAATATATTCTTTTTAACTGTAGTCACCATGATGTACACTAGATATCTTGATTTTATTTCTCCTGTCAAACTGAAACTACGTCCTTTTTAGCTTCATATCCCCAATGTTCCCACTATTTTATTCTCTATGGATTTGACTGTTTTAAGATTCCACATGTAAGTGAGACTATATGATATTTGTTTCCCTGTGCCTAGCTATTTCCACTTAATCTACCTTTCTCCAGGTTAATCTCTATTGTCACAAGTGACAAGATTTTCATCTTTTTTATGGCCGAATACTATTCCATCATGTATATATGTCCCATTTTATTTATCATCTCATCTGTTGATGGAATATAAAATTATATATATATATATATATTTATTATTGTTTGTGTTCTTCCATTTTACATGAACAATATATCATACACAGATATCCATCTGAAACTTGCTTTTTAAACACATGGTTTTGCCGGGCGTGGTGGCACACGCTTGTAAGCCCAGCATTTGGGAGGCTGAGACCGGAGGATCCAGGTTCGTGGCCAGCCTCAGCTACCTGGTGAGGCACTCCACAACTTAGTGAGACCCTGTTTCAAAATAAAGAATAAAAACTAGGGCTGGGGATGTAGCTCGGAGGTAGAATGCCCCTGAGTTCAATCCCCAGTACTGCAAAAAATAATAATAATAATAAAATAAACACATGGTTTTGATACTTAGCCATGTAAAATATATAGTTCTAGTTCATTCATTTCTTATTGTTTTACAGTATTCCATTATATGACTGTGCAATATTTTATTGAACCATTCTCCTATTGATGGATATTCATGTTTCTTTGCAGTCTGTTACCATTACAAACAATGTTACAGTAAAATGTTTCACATTCATGACTGTCCTCTAGGTTATATACTTAAAGCAGACAAGCAGAGCAGACTTGCAGAGTTACTATATATATATATATATATATATATATATATTCTCTAAAATATATTAGAACCTTTCTCAAAAAAAGGGTGTACCAATTTGTGATTTCAGGAGCAAGGTATGAGAATTTCTCTTCTTTCAAACCTTGCTAATATCTTGTAATTTGCACTTAATTTATAAGACTTAGAAATATAATGCAGCACCTCAATTGGCCTATCTTGAGGAGATACAAGATGATATACAGTCATGTGACTCATAGTATCATTTTATTCAAGGATATGCACATACAGTGGTGGTCACATAATACTATTATCACCTTTGATATTATAGTCATCGTAATTTGAGTAAGTATACTCCATTATGTTTGTATAATGAGTTTAACAGTTTATTTCTCAGAATGTACATACCTGCCATAAAGTAACACATGACTGTAGATATAGTTCTCCAAAATTAATCACCATTTGTTTAATGTTTAAGCATATTAACTTATTCTTCCATTTTCTAAATTTTTGGAACATTATCAAGCTCCACAATATTTCCAAAACTCCTAGGAAGAGTTTCCTTCTGTTTGTGTATGTGTGTAAGGGGCTGGGGTAGGGGGAGGGAGATGCATGTGAAAGATTCTCTGTTCCTCTATTACACTTCCCTCCAAATTATTAGTCACAATTTGTTTTTAGATTCCTGATGCCATCTTGCTTCCTGTAAATGCTATGCAATATCTGCTCTACATCATTCCAAGCTAGTGTAATTAGGCATGAAATCTTCTTTATTGGTACATTGTAATCATACATCTTTGTTAGGAACCAGCTGGTAGAGGCATACATGCACACATCTCTCATTTAACCCTTGCCCAATTCCCGTCCCATTCCCTTGCCCTCTCTCCTTCTCAAGTTCAGTTTAGTGATTGACTTTGATATGTTTGCCAAAGTACATCATGTGCATTAGGGTGTTTCCCTCTCCCCCCATCGCCTTCAGTTAAGTCACCTTCTTTGCTCATCTAAGGTTTCTTCTACTTTGTCTAGAGTCCCTTTTTATGACTCACTTTCTCCCTAGCTTCCACATATTAGGGAGAGCATACTATTTTTTACTTTTTGTGACTGACTAATCTCACTTAATATAATGTTTCCCAGTTCCATCCATTTCTCTGCAAATGACATGATTTTGTTCTTCTTTATGGCTGAGTAAAATTCCATTGTGTACATATCCCATAGTTTTGTAATCCATTCATCTGTTGATGGACATCTTGGCTGCTTCCATAGTTTGGCAATTGTGAATTGTGCAGCTATAAACATAGATACATGTGCATCGGTCTGATAGTTTGGTTTCCATTCTTTTGGGTAGATACCCAGCACTTTCTCACCCTGCACAAGAGTCAATTCAAAATGTATCAAAGACCTAGAAGTCAGGCCAGAGATCTTGCAGCTATTTGAAGAGGGTATAGATCCAACACTTCAACACGCAGGCACAGGTAAAAACTTTCTGAACAAGACCCCAAAGGCACAAGCAACTCAAAGGAAGATCAATATATGGGATTGAATTAAGCCGAAGAGCTTCTGTGCAGCAGAGGAAACTATCAAGAACCTC
Source organism: Graphiurus murinus (assembly GCA_004027655.1). Classification (NCBI taxonomy): domain Eukaryota; kingdom Metazoa; phylum Chordata; class Mammalia; order Rodentia; family Gliridae; genus Graphiurus; species Graphiurus murinus. Next base: position 5,769 of record PVLC010021416.1, read on the forward strand.
AACAGAAAGCCAGCAGAATAGGAGAAATTTTTGCCAGCTACTCTTCTGATAGAGAATTAGTATCTAGAATATACAGAGAACTCAAGAAACTCACAGCTAAGAAGACAAATAACCCAATAAAAAAATGGGCAAATGAGCCGGGCCTGGTGGCCCACGCTTGTAATCCCAGTACTTGGGAGGCTGAGACTGGAGGATCCGGGTTTGCAGCCAGGCTTTCCACAACTTAGTGAGAACCTGTTTCAAAATAAAGAATAAAAATAGGTCTAGGGGTGTAGCTTGGAGGTAGAATGCCCTTGGGTTAAATCCCCAGTACCACAAAAGGGGGGGTGGTGGAAATGATCTAAATAGACACTTCACAAAAGAAGAAATACAAATGGCCAATAGATGTTTGAGGAAATGTATATCTTTATTTTGGTGGTGGTTACAGAATCTACACTTGTGGCAAGTCTGCATAAAATTATACAACACACACATACACACACATGAATGCACTTAAAATTAGTGAAATCTTCAACTTTGTGGAATGTATCAATGTCGATTTCATGGTTGTGATATTATTATGCAAGATGTTACTATTGGAGAAAACTGATGAAGATCAGAGAGGGACATATCATGGGAATTGTTCCATAATATGTTATCTATAAGCGTGGCACCAGGAAAGCTGCTAGTTTAATTCAGTGTGCCTGCAAAAATCCCCTGATATGATGTACTGAGAGTGTATCACCTCCGCAATGTTTCTACCAAAGTGCATAACTTGAATATATTTATGAGGGAACCATGAGATAATCCTGAATTTAAGAACATTCTACAAAATGATTAGTCCATTTTCTTAAAAAAATATAAAGGTCAAGAAAGGCAAAGAAAGGCTGAAGAACTCTTTTAGATTAAAGCTTACATGACAAGTAACTGTAATATTTTGTCTTGTTCAGACTAGTAAAAATAGGTAGAAATGAATAAATGTCTCTGGACTGGAATGAATGTCAAAATATATTTTAACTATACAAAAGAATGTGTTTTTAGGAAAGACATGGTAAAATAGTTAGGAACAATGGAATACAATGTATTCACAATGGTTGCAACATTGTGTCAATGTGTTTAAAAAGTTTTATATATAATGAATTTATATATAAATAACATATATAAATTATGTATTTATATAAACTATAACATTTAAATGCAAATTTTTAAATATTAAATTTATGTATAAAATTATACATAAAGTATATATATATATTTAGTTGCAGAAAAAGAAAGAGAAAGTATAAATAATCAGTAAATCTGGATAAAGAATATACAGAAATTCCTAATACTATTTTTGAAATTTTTTTCAGGTGTGAAACTATATAAAAACTTAAAGTTACAAAAATAGCAGTTGCCTAACTTGATGTGTTATCTTTTAAACAAATTTTACACAAATAGTTTGTGAATGGAAGAGGAATGCAGAGAGAATAGAAACTTATTTCCCTCTTCCAAAAAACATAGGTGTGGTAATGCATGCATATAATCTCAGTATTTAGGAGGCTGAGACAGGAGGATCTCAGGTTCAAAGTCAGTCTCAGAAACTTAGCAAGACCCCTCAGCAACCAAACAAGACCCTGTTTCAAAATAAAATAAAAAATAAAAAAGGGACTGAGAGTGTAGCTTGAAGGTAAAATGTACCTGTGTTCAACCCCTAGAACCCTAAATCAAACAAACTCTGAAGCATTTCGATTTTTTTCCTGTTACATACATATAATAGACACTAAAATTCATCTCAGCTATGAATAGTATTAGGAATCTTGCACTCCAAGATTGCTTTTTACCTCTTATATAACAGGGCTGAAATAAGAGGAATCCATCTCTAGGCTCCTCGTTTCTCTTCTATGGAAACTATATGGTGTTGCTAAGTTGTATTGTCTCAGTGCTTTTGCAGCTATTGCTGGTTAACAAACCCCTTCGAACCTAGTAAAGTAGACAATAGGCTTTCATGAATGCTGAGTCAGGAATTAGGAAAGGCAGAGGGAGCACACTTGTAATCCCAGTACTTGGGAGGCTGAGACAGGAGGATCCGAGTTCGTGGCCAGCCTCAGCTACTTAGTGAACCCTCTGAAACTTAGTAAGACCCTGTTTCCTAATAAAGAATAAAAAATAGGATTGGGGGTATAACTCAGAGGTAGAATGACCCTGGGTTCAATCCCTAGTACCGGAAAAAAAAAAAAAAACACAGGAAAGGCAGAGGGAGAGCACTTGAGCACTTTGTCACTGCTGTTATACAATATTTACGGCTTGTAGATGGAAGACTCAAAGTCTAGGTGAGACTTGACAGCTAGGCACTGGAGTCTTTTGAAGGTTTGGTTGCTGAAGTGTTCTCATGTGGAGTGCATTGAAAATTAGGGCTGCCAACAGGAGCAGCTACACGTGGCCTCTCCTTGTGTGGTGGTGTCCTTGACCTCAAAGCCTGGAGGACTCTGGGTAGTCAGAAGTAGAGGAAGACTTGGAGCCTCAGGCGGGAGTCTTCCAAGAACAAGTAGACACTCCATGACCTAGCCTCAGAAGTCAGGCAGCCACACAACTCTTCTGCAGTTCCTTGATGACAGGGAATCAGTAACCTACCTAGGTTCAAGGGGACAGTACATAGAACCCCATCTCTGAATAGGAAGAACATCGAATTTCTATTATTGAAAGACATGTTAGATGGGAATTCTTGTTGCAGCTATGTTTGGACAATATAGTCTATCACCACATCTTTTCCATTTCAAAGCAATCACAATTCTGCCTCAGACTCTTTGCTCTTCTCAATGTTTACAACTATTTCCCCTTTAATTTTCCAGGAAATTTGAAGAAAAGTTCTCTGAGGCCCATGTAAAATTATTGGTAACTATATCAATTCTGCAAAAATCAGTCTCAAAAAATTTGGCGACAAGAGACAAACAAGAGAATTTAAATACATTGAGTGTATTAAAGGTACACTCGTTTAAACTGGAAATACATTTTCATTCTATTGAATGAGAAGGTGCCTGTCAATCGTTAGTTCACTAGCCATCCCAGCATCACCTAGAGCTTGTTGAAGATGCAGACTCCTTAGGCCTCAATCCTGAACAACTGAGTCAATCTGTAGTTCAACAAGATCCTCAGGTGATTAGAATTCACTTTAGAAATTGGGAAGTTCTACTTTAAGTTATTCCAATGATCTTCCAGGTGTGAGAACCAATTTCTTTAAATGCAATATTCATCAGAATGTGGTTGACTAGGCCCATCTGCAGCAGAATCATTAATTGAATCGCTAAAAGTTGAGGTCCTAGAATCTACACTCTATTAAACTCCCCTTCCAGGTGACTCTTATGTCAATCGGTGTTTGAAATGAATGCACTTCTTCAAAGCAGTGGGAGTTTTTGCATCGCTTTAGCACGTTCTCAGTGAGAACACCGCACCAGCAACATTAATCTCACCTGGTGTTATGGTTTAGCTCTTAAATGATTCCCCACAGGCCCATATGCTGAAATCTTTGCTGGCCTGTGGTAGTCTCCTTTGATGGTGGACCCTGCAGGGGGCGGGGCCTACTTGGAGGAAGTGACATCTTTGGGGGCGTGTCCTGAATATACATATTGGGCCGGGCCCTTTCTTCTCTTTGATTGCCCGCCTCTATGAGGAGAGCAGCTTTGCTTGAGAATTTGCTTCGACCATGATGTTCTGCCTAGCTGCAAAGGAACCAACCGACCATGGATGAAAGCCTCTGAAACTGTGAGTCAAATGGAATCTTTTCTCCTTTGAAGTTGTTTATTTTAGATATTTTGTTACAGATACAGAAAGGTGATTAACATGCCTGGGAGCTTAGAAATGCACATTCTCTCAGGTGCTTTTCCAGACATATATATATATGTACATATATACATATATATTTATATTTATACATTTATATATACAAATATATATATATTTGTACTGGGGATTGAACCTAGGGATGTTCTAACTCTGCAGTATATCCCTAGCCTTTTTTATTTTGTATTTTGAAATAAGATCTCACTAAGTTGCTAAGGCTGGCTGCGAACCTGCTCTCTTCCCGTCACAGCCTCCGGAGTGCTGGGATTACAGGCGTGTGCCACTATGCCTGGCTCTGCTGGTTGTTCTGATGCGCATCAACATTGGAGAACAGCAGTGTTAAGGTTTAGCTAATGTGCCTAGAAATAGCTAAGGTGAGGTGATTAGCTCACCAGATGGGTTGGTCCTTGTTGCTGACACTAAAGGATGTCACTTCGTTTTCCAAATCATGTTACTATAGCTAAAATATATTTTCAAATATTTTGAATCTTGTCAGTGTTTTAGTGGAAAACACATTTATTCTGTTTACATTTCTGCAGAGTAATGTTATTTAATTTTAAGGTACACATCCTCAATTTTCTAATTCATGCCCCAATATTAAATAGCATCGAACATTGCATGTAACTCATTTCTATTATACCATTTTACCATGGCAGATGAGTGACAAGTGTAGCTCTTTCAAATTGTAAGCAAGTGACTGGTAGCCCACCTGTACCTGTTGTCTACCAACTGTTTAGTTGTCACAGGCACAACAGCATGTTTGACAGCCTGAATTGATGCAGTGTTAATGAAAAGGAACACCTGGGTAGAACAGAGTAGCAGACTCTTGCCCCATCAGTTGAAACAGCTGTGGTCTACAGCCTGCCAAGAAAAGGTCAAGAAGGGCAAGCAAGCTTTGCAGAGAAAAAAGTAGAAACAGCACAGAGTTTACGTTTCTCTAAGTAAGCTGACCCTACTGAATGTGAGAGAATGGTCTGTGAAAGGGACCAAGAATTGTCTCTGGAGATCAGAGTTAGGAATGCAGCACTATGAAGAAATAAATGAATTATATTTTTGAGAAGTCCTTCCCTATGTTCCCTCTGAATAGGCAACTGTGACATCATAATGATACATGCACTGTACTACTTTGAAAGTTTTATAGAATTCTTTGTTTGGCACTAGTGCATAGGTAAACAGCTGTGAGTTTGCTTTGTTGAATTATGAGCTTGATAGCTAGTGCTGTACTCATAATTGAGTGATGGATATGCCTGTGAGGAAGTATATTTTTGATATTTGATATAAACAATGTGCAGCAGCATGAGTTGGTCTAAATATGGTTGTTAGATGAGAAAGGAATGAATGTTAAGATATACATGGTGGAAAATTAGATGCAATTGTGTTAAAAGACTAGAAGGAAATATGGGTAGATGTTGGTAATACTTATGCTTAGGTGGTAAAATGGTTTAATCTTTCTACCTTTATGGTTTTCCAAATTTCCTCTGCTAAAATGTATGACTAAGTATTACCTTCATACTTTAAAACAAAAACTGGAGAAATTTTACTATTGTGAAATGAAGTGTGGTGCCTTTGCTAACATAGTGTGAGTTTGTACTGACACAATTGGTATCACCTGAAATGCTAGAAAGATACCAAAGACAGAATCAGAATCTTCATTTTTATAAGACTCCCAGGTGGTATCTATGTACAAAATCTTTGGAAATGTACTCAAGTAGGACATTAGTCTTAGGAAAGTGCAATGCCCATGCTAAATATATTAAATTCTTATATCAAGTATTGTGTTCAATAGATTTCAGCGTGTTCAAGATTGGTCCCATTTGAAATTTCTATTTTCATTTCAATCTGTTGAGTTTGAATGTCACCGACACATTGAGATGCATAAGTAAAGAAAATTGAATTGATGCTAGATAAAATGTATTGAGGGGAAATGAGACCAAATGCAGATTATTTCTTAGTTTTCTTATTAACATCACTTTGGATTACAGAGGGGCAGCACCTGGAAAGAAAGTTTGCTGGCAATCCAAAATAATGGTGAATGCAGGTAAATGGCAGGAATTCCCATGGTGCCATCCTTTCTGCAGTTGCAGGGAAAATAGCTCTGTGAAAGCTTAGATTGTAATTATTACAGCTGGTGGATTTTCTGAAGCCAGTCATTCAAAAATCACTTGTAATTGCTAGTGTACTTATTATCAAAGTATGAACCACAGCAAGCCCAGTCTTCTGTTTTTCACAACTCAGACCTCTTTTTTTTCTTTTTTGTGATCTTCTATAAACTGTTATGAAATAGAAATAGTATGTTTCATTTTTATCCCAAATTACTTAGTAACCACCTCAGAATTCTAATAAATGATATAATATACATGCTATTATAAAAAGCCAAATTACTAGAAGAATTCAATATGTGCACACATTGTTAGAGAAGGTGCGTTGATATTTCAAACTTTTTTCATAGATAATGACTTGTACCACTTACTCTCCATATCCCAATCTGTGCGTGCGTGTGTGTGTGTGTGTGTGTGTGTGTGTGTGTGTGCACATGCATGCGCACACATGAGAGAAATAACAGAATGAAAGCAGCATTATGTATTTAGCTTCTCCAATTTGCATGTGAACCAGCTGGGAATATTGTTAAAATGCAGGTTCTGAATATTTAGCAATGCTTGCGTGGAAAAACCCCAGCTTTGGAAGCAAAAATATACCTGGCCCAGTCAATCTTGAGCAAGTTGCTTTAATTTTATAATTACTTCGATTCTTGAATGCCGTCATCTGTAAAATGGGGCAAAAAATGGGAGGATTCAGAAAACAAAATGCAAAGCACTTGAAACCTGGAAAAACTCAAACAGTACTCTTGAAGGTATTTCTATTTAGTTGATGGCATGGCACACATAATATATCGAAGGGAAAGAAGTGTCAAATGAAGCAGCTGACATATGTCACAATGTGGAATCTCAAGTTCACTTATGTCTGGCCCTTTTCAACTCTCTGACTGCTGGGATTGTCCCTTGCATCATGCACTGACAGAGAACAATGGGATGCTAATATCATTTCAGCATCTCAACATTGGTCCAGAACAGCTTGCCTGAACTGTGAGCATTTTTTTCTCCCCTTAGCACCTACCCTTTAGGTCTTCACTGGTTCTTGTATTCCTGCCTCTACCCTCACACCTTTTAAAAATTTTTGTAAGAATTGAAAATTTCCCTCTAGCTATGTTAGCTGAAGCTGCCTTACAGTTCCAACAACACTCTAGTTTCTAACTCAACATAATCCTGTGAGGTCCTAGGGTTTATCCTCATTGTTGGAGAGAAAACCAGATTGGTATAGATCTGCCAATAAAACTATTGCAATAATTTTAACAGATTTAGTAGTCAAATACTTAAATTCCTGTTTGCATGTACAAGTTCCCACACAGAACCCCCTCATACGCTTTGTTTATATTAGGACACTCAGGAGGCAGGATGGATTGGAAAGGGAATTTCAACCTTGAGTGTAGGTGGTTTTGTTTTCCATAGTCATTTGCACCTATAACCCACTCGTTTCATTTTATTTCTAGTTGATTTACTGGTATGAAGTTTTTAGTGTATCATATCTGTTAAGAAATGTATGAAGGCTTAATCATTGTAAACATCACTAATATTAGTGCTAAAGAAATTGCTATTGCCTTATTACTGATTGTGAATGTTTATAGTTGCATGATTCCTCATCTATAAAATATTGAGTGAGTGAATACATATATACTCTTTATGTGTACACACATATAGTGAATACTGTGTGTGTGTGGGGGGGGGGGCATGGGGGATTGAACTCAAGGGCATTCTACTGCCAGGCTACACACTCAACCTTTTAACTTTTTTTTGTTTGGAAATGGGGTCTTGATAGGTTGCTGAATGTCTTGGTAAGTTGCTGAGGCTGTTCTTAAATCTGTGATCCTCCTGTCTGTCTCCCAAGTACTGGGATTACAGGCGAGCACCACTATGCCCCTGGTTATTTTTCCAAAAGATTTCTCAATTATTAATATTTTAATTCCAATATAGATTCTGTGGTCTGTCTTGACCAACAAATATTTAATGTGCATCTATTCTGTTTAAGATCCAGAACTAGGTACTGAAGATGGAAAGTAATATGAGTGTCTGGGTCTTTGATAAATTTATATCTTGCTTGAGAAGACAAAACATATTAAAGACCACACATTGTCTGGATGGAAATGGTCTCTAAGGTTCATTTTGCTTATCTGATCCTTAGGTTCTCTCTATAACTTCATAAAAAGCTACAGTATCTCCTGTTGAATATTTCCAATAGCAGGAACTTTATCTTCAGTAATAGTAGCCCATACTGTACCAAACAGGTTTTCTTAAATACTTTTATTGATGCACTGTAATCACACCTCATAATGAGTTTCAGAGCAATAGGCTCATATGTACACACAGCACTTGATGAGCTTACCCTTGGATCCCACCCTATTCCCTCCATTCCCCATACGTAAGAGATTGGCATTGATAATTTTGTGTATGTACATAGCACAGTCAAATAAGTTTTGACTATCAGAAAGCTTTTAAGTAGGTTGAAAGTAATCTCAAAGTAGTTTTTAACCGTTGGTTCTGGTTTTAGCTTTTAGAGCCTTTATAAACCATTTTATTTATTCCCCAAATACAGGTACTGAGAGGAGTCAGAGGTAATCAACAGGTTGCCTCTGGTCCATCCCCCAAATTTCTCTAAGATAAACAGCCCTATTTTGTTCAGAAAGCCACCCTGTGCAAGATTTTGGTTTTAATATTTTATCTTCTGGGTGCTGACCTTTCAATATACATAAAATGTTAAATAACAATATGATTTTGTGTCTAATGAGTAATACAGGCAATAAGAGTTACAGGAACAGAGAAGGAAACGTTAGCTGAGGTCCAAGTGATCAGGCAGGGTATGGCGAAGTCATACTAGCACTGGATCTTAGATACATAAAGATGAAAAAAGGAGACAAAAGTTGCCACATTCAAATATGGTTAGCTCAATTGCATATCAAATACAGGCATTGAATTGTTATGTACAAATCCTCTAAAAATACCTGTACCACATGTGAGACCCCGGGTTTGATTCCAGTGCCACAAATAAATGAATAAACTACCTGTACTGGATTCTTACTTTTGTCTCATTTTTTTCCTAATAAGTCATGGCATATAAAGCAAGTGGCATGTGTAGCCGAGCTTCAGTGACTACCTCAGTTTCAGTAACACACCATGAAAGCTTTTTAGATGTATTATTTTGGGTGGGTTAATTTCATAGTCATAAGATTTTTTCTCCAAGGAGAGTCTTTTCCTGACATGGATTGTGTGCTTCTGGAACAAGAGTTTGTCCTGCCAGAAAACACCAAATTAAAGTTTTGTTTTCAGTGCGGTCTAGTCAATCCAAGATTTAAAAAAAAAAAAAAAAAGAATGTTTTCTGTAAAATATTCTCCAATTCTTGTAGGCTGGGAAGTGAAAGGGGGTGGGAAAGGAGGACATGGGGACAGAGTAAGGACATATTTACGTACTTGAGACATACTAGATATAGTTGTGGATAGGGTACAAGGATGGCACTAGGATAGATGATACCTAAAAAAATCTGGGCTGCATCTAGTGACATGGTAAACTCTGCTAGTGATACATCACCTATTCTGTGTGGTGGGTTTGTGCCTGTCATAGTGCTTAGGTTAATTTAATCTGCTTGGGTCAGAGAATGGCTGCCTGTTTTAGGATAGGTGAACTAGTTAAATGAAAACCCAAGAGAATTGCACAAGTTCAAGGTCATCCTAGGCATCTTGGTGAGACTCTGTTTGAAAAATGAAAAAAAAAAGGGGGTGCTGGGGTATGGCTCAGAGGTAGTGCCCCCTGGGTTCAATCCCCAGTACCAAAAAAGGAAAACTCAAGAGGAAGCTTCTTAAAAGGGCAAACTGATAGATACTGATACTGTAGTAAAGGTCCCCATAATAAATCTCTCCCCATCGCTTGAAAGCATTTGTTCTTTTGCCAGCTAGTAACTGACCATATATTATATACCAGCACCACAACAGACCCTAGGGATGCTGAACACAAACAGCCAAGCCCCTCTTTTGGAGGACTTCATAGTCTAGTCAGAGAGACAGATGCTAATGAAATAATCACATGCATAACTATTAACATGACTGCTCCAAAGGAAAAGCTCGAGATGCTATGAGACAAGAGCATGGTGTACCATGTCCTTTTGTGTGTTTTGCATATTCTCTACTATACCCAGAGACACCAGCCAGTCACTGCTACAGGCCTCAGTGGTATCACCTTTAAGACTGTTGCTTCTTCCTTTGGGGCCTCACAATATGCAAGCCATACATAATTTATGACACTTAATGAATGTCAGTGTGATCAGCCATTTACATATCTCTCCCCAAGTAGTGAGTGAGCTCCTGGATGGCAGAAACCCATTTAATTCTTTCTATACCTCTAGTCCAGTGCTTGGGATGCAGTAGGGGATTGGTAACTGTTACCGGAATGACCAAATCCTGCTGTAAAGCCATACAGGTCAATCAGATCCTGAGTCAACATTTTTCAGCAGCAATGTGGGGCTCATAAGACCTCTTGCATTATGCATTATGGTCCAACTGTCCTGCATATCAGATGAGATTTTATGATAGAATGAAATTTTGTATGTTCCATTTTTTTTTCAGTGCTGGGGATTGAACTCAGTGACATTCTACCTCCGAGCTACACCCCCAGCCCTATTTTTTATTATTTTGAAACAGGGTCTCACTAAGTTGTGGAGGGCCTCACTAGGTAGCTGAGGCTGGCCAGAACCCGGATCCTCTGGTCTCAGCCTCCTAAATTCTGGGATTACAAGCGTGCACCACCATGCCCGGCTTGTATGTTCCATTCTTTATCATGTGCTCATTGCAAAACATACATTTGAAACTCGGATGTATAAATAAAGGATTTTTTTCTTGAAAAAAAGACTTTGAAAATAAATTTGGGATTAAAGAGTCAATTCCAATTAATGGTGGGAAGCCAAGTTTTAGGATGCCAAGTAAATCCCAAAGGGCTTTCAGTGATGGTATTAAGCAGATCATGATGTTGCTAAATCTGAACTTGATTGAATCTGTGGTGAGGGTTTTGGAAACTGTGCACCATTATTACCTTTTATTTGGGGGGTGGTGAGGGTATAGATTTCTTTTCATATGCACTCAATTGCTTCATCAGCCCTTCGGTTTCTGTTTTACTAACTCTTCTGCTGAAACCTTTTCCAGAGGCTAAAATACTTCTGCATACATTCTGCATATTTAACTTATACCCCAGAAGGAGATAGAGATGTTACAGAAGCAGGACTGTGAAAAGAATTTAGAAAGGTAAATTTTTTCCTGGTTGGCCTGCCACAATAAATATGGATAATTCTGTACATGATTATAGCACCATAAGTATGCTAGAAGATAACTCCAAGTCAGACAGGGATGCCGCCCACCTTGGGGACACTGCTGACCCCACTGGTGGAGGCCTCAATTCATTAGCCAGCTGAAATTTGGTCAGGGAAAGAATAGGCTCCCACAAAAGTGAAATTCTCCTTAATGAGCTGTTAATTGTTTACATGCAGACCAAAGCTGCTCAATGCTATGCCTTCTAATTTTACTAATGTATTCCTGGCCCCGCTGCTATCATGGCCTCAGGCAAACTATCATAAAAATGCAGGTGTGCTTGGCAGGTATAATAAAAAGTATAATAAAAGTGCAGATGTGCATAGCAGGTTTGTCAGTGGATCTCCTATGGGCTTAAAAGAACTTTGCGTTTCTATAGAGGAAGAAATGAATCCCTAGTGTACTGATTCTCTGATTGTCCTGTCTTCGTCGTTTTCTCCCCAGGTCCAGACTGACAAGGCTATTTTACAGGAGCTGAAGATGAGTCATCACCCCACATGACTTTCTTACAGATGGCATCATTTTATCTTATGCACAAAGAGACTGATAAGTGACATTGTTGCATTGATTTTATTGTATTAGGCTATACAGCGCACTGGCTGTGATGAATATATAATCTGGGACAGAAGTTTGTATTTGAGACTTGGGGCTTTGAAAGGAGAGGTGGGAAGATAAAAAGGGAGATTTTAAAAAGGCATATAGTGACATACATGCACATAGCACTTGGTGAGTTTTCTATGAACTATATTATATGAGGCTATCATGCACCAATAAAAGCATAAAAATAAATAGGCATATAGAGGACTGAGAAAAGTATTTAGAGTATACTCCCTACATAAGCAAAATATTCTATACATCAGAGACTGCTGAAAACCTTTTGATGGTTCTTGGGCTAATCTAGTAATTTGGCACTGAAAAGTAATTCCCAAGGCTTTTCATAGTTAGAGACTTGCTGGTAATTTTCATTAACCAAGAAACCTAAAGATTTTGTGTGACTGAGCAAATGATTGGCTTCTTGGCAATGCTAACCTGCTAGGGTAGCAATTTCCCCTGTTAAGTCCAGTATGAGAGATAAGAATCTTCTGAAATGTGTGTGTGTGTGTGCGCGCGCGCGCACGCTTCCTTTAGTAATGGTACTGCATTCAAGTGTGGTAAGAGTGGGAATCTGAGGAAATTCAGCAGAAATGAACGTTTTATCTTAACATGCAAGATGAGTCAAGGATAATTTTGTAGAGTTTCTTTTGACATATTCAGGGGGGAAAAAAGCCCTGTTAACTGGGTAGGAGTTGATTTCTTCTGTCAGAAACCACCATGTTTTGTTATAGGTACCTGCCATTGTGGGAATGGAATTATCAAAGCTTGCTGTCACACAGAAAAGGCTCATTACACTTAGCAAAGCATGCAAATTCCAGTGTAGTTTTCTATCATAGCTAAATAATAGTGCTTTTCTTTAGGTACTTGATGACATCAGTTAAACTCCGGTTTTCTAGATCAAAACCAAACTTACTTTTGCTAGGTGTATCATATATTAATTTTACCCTCTCATAAACCTCGGATACAAGAAATATCCCATTTTTTTCCTAAACCAAATTAAATTGACCCTGTGGTTCCCTTGATGAAGGCCATGGGAGAGATACTTGTTTGGGTCTTCTTCGCCACCTCCCTAGGGTAAAGAAGGCTTCATGGGTTTATGAAATGCAAAATTTCAAGCATCTCTGCCAATGTGTTTACTAGCCAAGCCTTTACTGTTCACTGAGGATGTTGGTACTGCTTCAAAATGACAAGCTTTCACCTAAGACTTTGGTGCTGGGGATCGAACTCACCTGTACTTCTATCTCCTCCCAAATCAACAAGGCCTTGAAATGCTCCCGACTCAGCTATTCAGTGAACACAAGGAGAAGTTGCCTTTCCAGTATTAACACCTCTCTCCTAGGTCTGAACTTAGCTCTTTCCTCACCTACTTCTGAGCTCCTCTTTACCTCTCCCTGGGATGATATTGCACATTATCCCTTCTCAATAGACGTTGAGACATCATGTGTTCATGTGTTGAGTTTTTGTGTGTGATACTGGGGATTGAACCCAGGGGACATTCTACCTCTGAGATTTACCCCTAACCCTTTTTATTTTGCAATAGGGCCTTGCTAGGTTCCTGAGGGTCTCGCTAAGTTGACTGAGGCTGGCCTCCAACCTATAATCCTTCTGTCTCGGTCTACCAAGTACTTTATAGGACTTAGAGGGATGCGCCTCTATACCTGTCTAGAAACAAGTTTTCCACTCTTTCTAGTGGGAGAGTGAGGCAGGAAATACTGAAATCAGTCTTTTATTCAAAATACTTCCTCCTGTTAGCAGCAGTTTTCATTAACGAAAGAACAATTGCTCCTGTCACTCCAAAGGGAGCAATAGTCATGTAGTTGCAGCCTTATAATTATTTGGTACTGAGAATTGAACCCAGGGGAATTCTACCTCTGCACCACACCTCTAGCCTGATTTTTCTAATTTGAAACAGGATCTCACTAAGTTACCATGCACTGACCTAGAACCTGTGATCGTCCTGTCTCAGCCTCTCAAATACTGGGATTACAGGTGTGTGCCACCATGCCTGGCTGTAGTCCTACTATTAACAAATCATAAAGACAGAGAGGCTTTTTAAAGCTAGAGGCTATTCTAGATTAATCTTTCCTGAACATGCCTTTCTTGTATTCCTTCCTTTAAAAAAAAGTGTGGTTTCTTATTGACTATTAAATTGAAGTCTTTTGACTTCTAAGACAAAGACATGGCCTTGACTTATGTTTGTAGTTTTCTCTCTTGTAAATACCCATGTTTGGGCAGTTGGGCAGCATTTCATTGTGCTATGTGAACGTTTTGGTATCTGGACATAATCAGTCCCACACTGCTGCTCTCCTGTTCTGACTGCAACACGCTTCCTTTGTATCTGCCTCCCGAGATCCTACTCACTCAGAAGTTCAGCCCGGCTGCTCTTTCCTCCAGGAATTCTTGCTGCATTCCTTTCATTTCACTTTCTTTTTCCAAGTTTAAACCCCAGAACATTTCATGTGTACTTCTTTTTGAAATTTTCAAGTTTTGCCTTCGATTGTAGTCATTTGTATTTTTTTGCTTTAGATTTTCAGGTAGATGATACAATGCTTGAAGGTAGAGATTGGGACCAAGGGCTGAGGAAATTTAGCAGAGTGCCTAAATGGCGAGGCATTCAACAATTAATTTTGAAATTAGTACATCAAACCTCAGGTTATTTTCAGATCAGATGCTATTTTCCTTTCGTCACAGTGCCTCCAGTTGTTCTGGGGCTATATCTGTTTTTATACATGTGAATTTCTCTCTCCAACTGTTCTTACACCTTGGCCTCCTGCTGAGTAAACATGTATCTAGCTGTTTGTTCCTGGTAGTTTCTTTTGTGATTTATTACTGACAAACCGTTTCTTTGTCCCCTTTGCCATGCTTCTCTTGGAGTTACATTAAACTGTGTTGGAGTAGATGAAGTGACTCTAGATTTTGCCTTTGTCCAACTTGCTGAAAAGTTGAGAAGACCTCTAGATACTACAAGAACAATTCTGAGGACCAACCACATAATAAACTTATTTAAAAAGTGGAATGGAGCAGGGTGTAGTGCCTGTAATCCCAATACTTGAGAAGTTGGGACGGGAAGATTGCAGGTTTGAGGCCAGCCTCAGGAACTTAGCAAGACCATCAGCAACTTAGTGAGACTCTGGTTCAAAATAAAAAAAAAAGGCTGAGAGTGTAGCTCAGAGGTAGAATGTCCCTGAGTTCAATCCCCGGAGCTAAGAAAAGAAAAAAAAAATGAAGAAAAATTAAAGAGGATGGGGAAAGACTATTGCAAACTGAATGGACACTAGGACACTATTTTTACCTCTGCAAACGCTGTGCCCTCTGTCTTGAATGCTCTTTCTCCTCTCCCCCGCTAATACCTGCATATCTTTTATGGTCCAGTTTAAGTATCATTTTTATTGACATTAGTTCATCTTAATTTGTGCCACTACTCTATTTGATATTAACATCAAATATAGCAAGCATCACATTGTCATTCCTCTAAAGCCTCTGCATTGTTGTCCTTTTATAAATATTATTTAAGCACCATGTTATTCCATAGGGCAGGTGATATTTCTATTTTTCTCCATACTTAAAATTCCCAGTTCTTATCATTTAGGAACTTGTCGTAAGTTTGTACTTTCTTTTTTTTTTTTGTTTCTATTCTTTTCCTCCCTCTTCAGCATTGTGATGACTTGATGTTAATTTTTCTATACTCAGCACCTAGTATTTTATCTAAAACATAGATAGCACTCATTAAATGTTTGATAAAGGATATATTAATGAATTATAAGTTATGTACACCAGGCACACAATATTTCATTCACTAGATCCTCTGCTCTTTGAAGGTAGTTGAATATTACTGTTTTATTTCCCCTATAACTTAATACAGTTCTAATGAATTGACTACAATCAAGAAGATGAAAGGAGACCTAATTCTACTTTATTTACATATTTGGTACTGGAGATTGAACCTCAGCGGCATTCTACTTCTGGGCTACACCCTTAGCCACTTTTTTTTTTTTTTTACTGGGGATTGAACCCAGGGGTATTCTACCTCCAAGCTACATATCCAGCCCTATTTTATTTTTATTATGAAATAGGGTCTTGCTAGGATGCTGAGATTGTTTTTAAGCCTGCAACCCTCCTGTTTCAGCCTCCCAACTACTGGGGGAGGCTAATTCTAATTGCGTGTGTGTGTGTGTGTGTTTCTGGGAATTGAATTGGGAGGTGTTCAACCTCCAAGCCATATCCTCAGTCCTTTTTAATTTATTTTGAAACCAGGGCTTGCTAAGTTGCTGAGGGTCTTGCTAATAGCTGAGGCTGGCTTTGAACCTGCAATCCTGTATCAGTCTCCTAAATCCTGGGATTACAGGTGTGCACCACCATGTCCAGCTTCCTAATTCTAATAAGGCTTTCTATGTACCACAGTGAGGCATTTGTTTAGTCACCGTGTATCAAGTAAGTGTTTGCTGTGCAATAAAACACTATTTCTGGTTTAAAGTTCTCATGTATCAGAAAGGGGGGAATTTCTAGATTCTGCATAGGCTGGGATATTAGGGAATATAGAGGATAATATTAGCAATACTTTGAAGATACGGAAAGTATAGTAGATAATAACCTTGCAGCAACATGTCTTTTGGTTAATTTCATATTCTTATTAAGTATTGCTATGTACAAGATACATGACTTGCATTTCACAAAGCATTAAAATAGAACTCACCTCAATGGCAAAGTTTACAAGGTTTTCTGGATCTTAAGTAGCTCTGAATTGTGATGGAATTGCATAATGGATAGATGGCTAAACATCTTAATAGTCCCTGTATATTATAAAGGGATAAAAGGGGTAGGGTATGTAGTCATGGAAATCATTCTATATAAAGGGGACTGTTAATGTTAAAAATTCACTCTGCAGGCCGGGCGTGGTGGCGCACGCTTGTAATCCCAGCATTCTGGAGGCTGAGACTGGAGGATCCGGGTTCGCGGCCAGCCTCAGCTATCTAGTGAGGCACTCTGCAACTTAGTGAGACTCGGTTTCAAAATAAAGAATAAAAAATAGGGCTGGGGGTGTAGCTTGGAGGTAAAATGCCCCTGGGTTCAATCCCCAGTACCACAAAAAAAAAAATTCACTCTGCAGCAAACTGAAGAATAAAAAAATGTACCAAAAGGTGAGCTTACATACCGAAAGAAAAGCATTCTGTTTGCATACTATAAAACATTCAATGTTGTGCCACTAATCATTTCAACATCATTTTTATAAAAAAACCCAAAAAACGAAGTTACATGTTGCAATGCTAATAGACTGAGAAGAGAGAGTGGAAGGGAGGGAATGCTAAATGGAATCATTATGCAAAACTCACTTCATAGAACGGGATAATGAACATTTATGATCATCTAGAGACGGGACCCCTGGTGAGAACAAGACAGTGCTAAATGCATAGTGAACAAATAGGTGCAGAATATTGATTTAACATCATTTTAAAATATACCTCTGATGCTAACCGAGAATCTAAATATGAAATATGGTTTACATATAACAGAGTATGAGGCTTCTTTTGAGCCACATTTATATTGTAAACCCAGAGGCCTAGTATTTTAATAATGAAAAAACAGCTTAGTCTGGATAATATATACCCATCTTAATTATATTTCAGAAAATTAATATCTGTGGAAAAATGTTCCACATTAGAAAATATTTAAAATCATTAAATGCATCAAAGGAAGCCAGGTAACTATTAATGGTTGCTGTCTAATCCAACAACAGGTTTTCCTTTTTCTAATTCCTTAGAAGAGGCAGTAATGAAGTGTACAATATGTTCTGTTTCTATGTGATCATACCTCTGACCTCATAATAGAGCTACATATTAGAATGTAGACATTCTTACTGAGGAGATTAAATATGCCTTTATTGTAAGACTATACTGACATTAATCAGAGTTTGAATCTTATTCTGACCTTGATATAATGATAGTATCCAAACACAATATAAGCTATCAACACTTTTTTCATCTTAGTTTCTCATTATTGAAGGAAAGCGAAGTTTGAGGTTAAAGCAGTGCTTTAGCAAAGCTTAGTTGTCCTGTTAAGAGTTCTGAAATACATCACTCCTGGCTCTGTTACTAGCTCTTCTGGTCCTCGGTTTCTTTTGTAATTTTATTTTTGAAATCTGAATATTTTAATTCGAAATAAATGAGAAGATTAGGGCTCTGTTCTCCTGGTGGTGTTTAAAAGGGTATAGGAACATCTTATGCAGAAAGGTAGGATGGTACTTTATCTGACTTTTTTATCTCCACAAAAGACAAACTGTAGCCTTCATTCAGCTTCTGTCCTGCATAGGAATGGCCCCAGTTCCATTAAGGACTGACGGATTCTTACAACAAATGAAGTGTTTTAAGGATTGTACTAAATATTTAACTACTGTTTCTATGAGCTTGGTTGCTAGAAATCAAGAACTCTCCTTGAGGGGGCTTGGAGGGCCTTTGTCTATTGGTGACCAATCTGTACTACAAAGGACGGTTTTCTGCTCTGGTGGTGGAAGACACATTTCTGCATGATTGAGTTAAGGGTTTCTCACTGCACCTGGGATACAACTTTACACACACACACACACACACACACACGTTTTTGATCATAGGAACTTGATCATAGGAAATACATTTATCATAGGAAATATACTGCTTGTCTTAAACTATTTGGAAGACCTATTAACTACATAAAGACATGAAATAGAAAAGTAAAAATATAAATGTGAACCTCTTACTTGAAGATGCTGTCTCTCTGGATGTGGTACTATTTAAAGACTGTTCTCAAATGCTACGACTGAGCCAATACTTCTTTAAGCAACAGCTTTATTACCTAAAGAATATTATTTGTTTCTTGTGATTGTAATTAATTAGATACTAAATATAGCATTTAAAACAGCATTTTCCTTACTATGAATTAAAATAGTTTCTTTAAAATGCTCTAAGATCCTTTATTTGATACAAGGTAACTGAGGAATTTATAATGAACAAAGTGAGTTTAACAAATTCTTTACAGCACACATTGTAGGATAAAAATATGACAACAATGTTAAATCCCCTCAGGCTAGAAATCTATTTATTACACTCAATATGATTACTTGATATATACTTGAAGGTTTTGACTTTAGCATTATATTTAGTCAATTAAGATAATTCTAATCAAAGAGAAAATACAGAATTGAAAGATCATTTCTGAGAGTACTCTTGCAAGGACCAGCCAAGCCAAGGAAATGTATTCTATAGAGTTTATTCTATCTAAGAGTCGCTGGCCGTCATGATAGGGATGTCACAAGGATAAATGGGAGTGAGGTTGGGAGGGAGTGCAGTCCCAGGCAGAAGGAAGAATAATTGTTCTGAAAACTACTGTTTTGCTGTACAACAGTGACATTTGGATACCTTATTATCTAAATATTTCATCTTTTCATAAATTATGAATATTCTAGGGAATATCTTATTCAAGTCTCTAACTGATATTCAGTGATAATCTTAAAACAAACATCACTGGTCTCTTTTGCTTTGTTTCTTGCATGGGAAAAAAATGAACTTGATCATAGGAAATACATTTTTTTCTTGGGCCACTGAATGATATTTTAAAGTCCCTTTGCTTATTAAGTAGTACCAGTTGACATTCAGCATAACACAAATGTAACATTAATTTCTTCAGAGACTAGACAATAGGCTCAATTTACTGCGTAGAATTTACAAGTGGCATAACTAAAGCACAGCAAGGCAGGAGTGCTTACTAATTAGGACAGATTCCTGCCTGTCGTTCCAGGTATACGACTCCCACAGAAATCAACAGGAATCTTGCAGCAACTCCAGATTCCCACGTAGCTCTCAGATCTTGAAAGTATTGAAGGCATTAATCAGTATGTAAGTGCTGTGTTCTCACCCAAAGTGGAAGAATCTGTGCAATCCAAAATGTTATATAGGCTTTTTCATGAGGGACCAGCTATGTTATTTAATCAAATTGAAGAATGCAACCCAGACAAAGAGAAATTAGTCTCATCTCTGTGTTGACCTTGGACCAGGTCTTCATTGACAAAGCCAAATAGAGATTGTTTTTTGTTTTTTTTTACCTGTATACTTTTAAAATTGAGGCAGAAGTTAAATAAATTTTGTTACTAAACTAATTGTCAAGACTTTTAGAATAAAAAGAATGCTTTGGTACTAATATTGGTGTTTTGATGATTGGAGCATAACAGAGTTGATCATGTCTTTGTTAAATTACTGTATGTTTCTTTTTGCAAGCATATATGTGTATACATGTGCATATATATATATATATGTGTGTGTGTGTGTGTACACACAAGTACACTTTAAATTCAAGCTCCAATTATGATTTAAAGAAGGCAAACTTTCTAAAAAATGTTTGAGTCATTTTCTTTTGGAGTCATTTGAAAAAGTAGCAAGTGCTATGTGTCGCGGCCCATGCCTTTAATCCCAGTACTCAGGAGGCTGAGACAAGAGGATTGCAGCATCTTGGCAAGACCATGACTTTTAAAAAAATAAAGTAGGGCTGGGGGTTTAGCTCAGAGGCAGAATTCCCCTGGGTTCACAATACCTAGTACCCCTCCCCCCAAAGAGAAATATATCAAGTTAGCCTTTGCAAGGCATCATTAAATGAAACTGTTCTTACATAAAACATCGTCCCTAAACTCTCAACTAGATGGCTGGTAGGAAAAAAAATTGCTCTTCTTTTGGAATTAGTTGAATATTCATATCTTAATTTTTTTATGTACCTTTTGTCACATTTCTGCCAGGAGAAATGGTGTATTTGTTGCCTAAGACTTCTGTTACAAAAATACCTAAAACTAGGTGGCTTAAAATAATAGAAATCTAGTAGCTAACAGATCCAGAGGTTAGAACTCCAAAATCTAGGAGCGGGAAGACTTGGTTGCTGCCGAGGACTCTGGATGAATTTGTTTCATAGCTCCTCACTAGCTTCTGGTGGGTTTCTGGCATCACTCTGATCTCTGCCTTCATCTTGACATAGCATTCTTGGAGTGTCTCTGCCTCCTTACATCCCCTTCTCACTGTGCACATCTGCTTCTGTGTTCAAAGTTTCCTTTTTATTTTTTGTGGTACTGGGGATTGAACTCGGTGCTCTACCTCTGCGCTATATCCTCAGCTCTTTTTATTTTTATTTTAAAACAGTATCACTAACTTGTGGAGGGTCTCTCAGAATTGCTGAGGCTGGCCTTGAATCTATCCTCCTGTCTCAGCTCCACGAGTAATGCGATTACAGGCATGTACCACCATGCCTGGCTTAAATTTTCCTTTTTTATGTAAGAGCATAGTCATATTGGACTAGTATGTATCCTATTGACCTCATCTTAACTTGGTAAGTTGCAAGGACCTTATGTGCAAGTCGGCCACATTCACAGAAATTGGGGGATTTGAGCTTCAACATCTTAGCGGGGTATGCTGATTCCTAAGGGATAAAACGTTGAAATCTACATTTAAGAGCAAGTTCCAGATTTACACTAGTGGAACAGAAATAACCAGAATTTGCCAGGGGGGTGCTGAACTACTCAGAAAACTTCCATTTTATGTATCAAAAATGTTTAGGTAGGAGCAGATTGCTAGATGGATGAGTTCATATTACAAAAGGTTAATGAGTCAACATAGAATTCATGGGCAGAATGACTCGAGTATAGATTTTCCCCACACTGTTTTACTTTGCCTGTTTTGAACAAAGATGTTTATAGTGACCAAAAGGAGCTCAAATTCTTATACTGGATTCTGTTATCTATTGAGACTAGAATAGAAACCATAGAGTAGATGCTAGTTTACTCCATGCAGGATATTAAAATTTAATGGAATAAATTATCCAGATAAGAGTCCAGCCAAATCCCCTCTCCCTTGAACAAGTCTGATACCATAGAGCAGTATACTAGATTTCAAATGAAGAATTCTAATTAAAATTTGGAGATGCATTATTGGATTTAATTGTCACAAAAATTGAAAAACTGCTAGTTAGTTAATAGGTTGGTTATTTAATAAACATAGATTGATTACTTTAAAAAATGTTCAATGAAGCCGAGCCTAGAGGCACATGCCTGTAATCCTAGTACTTGAGAATCTGAGACAGGATCACAAGTTTGAGGCCAGCGTCAGCAAATTAGTGAGATCCTGTTTCAAAAAAATAAAGGGCTGCAGATGTAGCTTATTGGTAGAACACCCCTGGGTTCTGATCCTCAGTACCAAAAATAATTGCTCAATGATGTTTAATTTATAACTTTTTTTTTATAGCATACACCTTTGTTAAGTACAAATTGTTAACAACATATTTGCACACAATTCTCATTTGACCCCTTCCCCGATTCCCTCCCCATTCCCTCCCCCTCCCTCCCCCTAAGGTTCACTTCAGTGAGTGACCTTGATATGATTGTGTAGGTACATCATGTGCTTTAGGGTGTCCCTCTGCCCCATGCATCCACTACAAT
>PVLC010021417.1:0-27848 GCA_004027655.1 Graphiurus murinus
TTTTTTTTTTTTTTTTTTTTGCGGTACTGGAAATTGAACTCAGAGGCATTCTACCTCCAAGCTATACCCCCAGGCCTATTTTTTATTCTTTATTTGGAAACAGGGTCTCACTAAGTTGCGGAGTGCCTCACTAGGTAGCTGAGGCTGGCTGCAAACCCGGATCCTCTGGTCTCAGCCTCCCAAATGCTGGGATTACAAGCGTGCGCCACCATGCCCGACTCCCCCAGCCCCATTTTTTATTCTTTATTTTGAAACAGGGTCTCACTAAGTTGCGGAATGCCTCACTAGGTAGCTGAGGCTGGCCCCAAACACGGATCCTCCGGTCTCAGCCTCCCAAATGCTGGGATTACAAGCGTGCGCCACCATGCCTGGCTCTGAGGGCTCTTTTCCTTGATTCAAATAGATAAATTGAATTGGGAAATTAAAACTAATAGACAGCTTGGCTGCAACTTTAACAAATCTTTATTACAAAGTTAGTAGGAAATAAAAAGGGAAGAGAAGAAGAGCAGTGTGCCTGGAAGACACACTGGCGATCCTTAAAATGGAACTCTGCCCTCTTAAATACAGTTTTCTTATTGGTATGTTCTTATCAGTGTTACCAAGACAACGAGTAACTTATTTCTTAGGCAGGTGGTGCCTCCTTGTTTCCAGGCAGTGCACTTACTAAGTGCAGGGGTTAGTAATCTTTCTTTTTCTACCTCTGTTGTATCAGGCTATATTGATCACCTTTCAAGTACAGGTGCTTTGAAGTAACCCATGGAGTTTACATTTCCCATACCAAGGCTGGGTCAGAGAGAAGAGGAGGGAAACAGAGGCGTTGATGGCCTCTATGTATTTTTAAGACTAAAGGCTTTAATTACCTCTACATTATCCTATGAGTTAACATTAGGACAAAGGGCAGAGGGGAGTTCTGGAGTGTGACAGGCCAAGCTCTGCTTCTCCCTGCCTGGGAGCCTCATGGTGCCCGGACTCTTGACTGCTTTTTATATTTTTACTGAAAGTTAATACTGGAACAATTTTTCAATACTGGCACATGGAGGTGTAGATTGGATGTAGACTGTCCTTGAATTCAATACCTGTATAAAGACAGAGAGACAGGGAGGAAAACTTCATTTTTGATCACAATCTCCGAGGTTTCAATCCGTGATCACTTGGCAGAGCACTATTGCAGAAGCACGTGGCAGAACAAAGCTGGGAAGCAAAGAGCAAGGGAGGAAAGGGCCAGGACCCCACGATCCCCTTCAAGGTCACACCTCCAATGACCTCACTTCCTTCGACTTGGCTCCGCCTCCTAAAGGTCCCATCACCTCCCAATAAGCCCTCAGCTGGGACCAAGCTTTCAATGTGTGAGCCTTTGGGGGAACACTCCAGATCTAAACTATAGCATCCATCACTGGGAAATCCCTCCATGGGGGGGGGGGCACTCTTTGAAAGTAATTCCCCTACCCTGATCCCCAAAGTGGCTTTCCTTGCCATCCAGTCAGCACAAATAATAGAGGCTTTCGAAAAAGAATTCGGTGTGCCAGGATGACTAAGCATAGCTGATCTCCTTCCAGCTTTTGCTGGGGACCGTGGCACACACTGCTGGAAGATATTCATCCTTGCTGACCGAGCCTGGGCTGAGTTTGAGTTATGGTATCTTCAGCCCAGGAGATGAATTACAGCTGGTGTAAGTCTTTCTTTTTCTTTCTTCTCCTCCTCCTCCTCCTCCTCCTCCTTCTTTTTGTGGTACTGAGGATAGAACCCAGGGGCATTCTACCTCCAAGCAACACTGCTAGCCCTATTTTATCCTTTAATTTTGAAACAGGGTCTCACTAAGTTGCAGAGGACCTCACTAAGTTGCTGAGACTGGCCATGAACCTGCAACTCTTCTGTCTCAGCCTCCCAAGTACTAGTATTACAAATGTGTGCCAGCATACCTAGCTTAGGACAACATTAATGTTAATCTTAACAAGCAGGATGTTGGTATTTGGGGTAGGATGAATCTTTTTTGTGCAAAAGTGTTTAGGACACTCAGCATTGTTAGAGAAATCCACTAGGTGCCAGAATCATTTCTGTGTTCATCTGATATCTGACAATGCCCCCCCATATTTCCAATGCCCCCATGGTCTTGATGAGAACCCTGATCTGAGGTAAGAGTGGGTATCGTGATCTTTTTTTACCAAATAGTGATGCTCACTCTTGCAGGTAAAGCTGAGCAGTTCTGGTTGGTACTGGAAGAAATCTCCCTGGGCTTCTGAGAAATATTTTCCTCCCTGGTGTGTGTGTGTGTGTGTGTGTGTGTGTGTGTGTGTGTGTGTATGAGAGAGAGAGAAGGAAAAAGAGAGAGGGGCGCACACGATGAGAAAGTGTTTCTCCTTATCCTTCCTTCTTATTTCTTTACAGGCTGGGAGAGCCTGTGATGCTGGATCCACAGCAGCTATTGTGTAATGCTGAGGCTATCCACTGGAAAACCCAAGCAGGCCACTCAGAGTGCTGAGTCAAGGCTGGAAAGTCCTGGCTCCGGAATGATGTCATCGCAGTCCATCTCAGGGATTGCAAGTTGTTGGGCTTTTCATTAAGTAATACAAATGCCCTTACATGCAAAACCACTGTCCGTCAAGATTCCTGTTACCCACAGCCAAACATTCCAGTGAACATAATTACAAAAGAGAAGCTTTTGCAAAAAATTTAAAACCACCGTTTACTCCCAGAAAACCAAACTTTTTAATTTTTTTGGTACTGGGAGTTGAATCCAGGGGCATTCTACCTCTGAGCAAGACTGCTTCCCCCACCCCTCAGCCCTATTTTATTTTTTTAAATTTGGAAGCAGGGAGCTGGGCACAGTGGCGCACGCTTGTAATCCCAGTACTTGAGAAGCTGAGACAGGAGGATCCGGGTTCGCAGCCAGCCTCAGCTACTTAGTGAGGCCCTCTGCAACTTAGTGAGACCCTGTTTCAAAATAAATAATAAAACATAGGGCTGAGGAATATAGCTCAGAGGTAGAATGCCCCTGGGTTCAATACCTAAT
Source organism: Graphiurus murinus (assembly GCA_004027655.1). Taxonomy (NCBI): domain Eukaryota; kingdom Metazoa; phylum Chordata; class Mammalia; order Rodentia; family Gliridae; genus Graphiurus; species Graphiurus murinus. The sequence continues at coordinate 3,011 of PVLC010021417.1, forward strand.
ACCACACACACACACAAAAAATTGGAAGCAGGGTCTTGCTAACTTGAGGAGAGACTCACTAGGGTAATGAGGCTGGATTCCAACCTGCGATCCTCTATTTCAGTTTCCCAAGTACTGGGATTACAGGAGTGTGCCACTGCACCCAGCTAAAACCAAACTTTTATAAGACACAGACATAGCCACATTACAATGTTAGGGTCTTGGGGAATCTTATTTTCAGAATTTTTCAAAACACTATCCAATTTGCCTCTGATGCCTGCTAATTCTGTTTAATGGTGTGGATACAACAGATAAGATCTTGTTTGGTTGAACCCTCAGTGAAATCTCATCTAATTTTTTTAAATGTCAGTTCTCCAGTCCTCACAAGTCAATGAGTCATAACTCAGGGGACAGTTCATTCAAAATATATGTGCCTATTGGAAAATTTCAAATCGTGCCCTTGACAAGTTACAGACCTTTACAGAGAGGAACAATGGACGTTACAGTCGTTCCACTATTGACCCTGCTGACCATCTGCCAAGGACACCCACCAGAAATGTTGGGCTCAACACGTCATTTCAAAGAGTGCTTGTGGCATTGTGAAACCAAGAGCTCTTAATGCAGTGACCAAAGACTGAAGTTCTCCGCAGGGCACCATTGTCACTCAATAGTGCTGTGCTTCCCCAAGGAGATATAATCTGATCAGTGATGTCTTAAAGTTTACCCAATGTCCACTGTCCTCAGGGCTATTTTTTTTTTTTTTTTCCGGTACTGGGGATTGAACTCAGGGGCATTCTACCTCTGAGCTATACCCCCAGCCCTATGTTTTATTCTTTATTTTGAAACAGGGTTTCACTAAGTTGCAGAGGGTCTCACTAAGTAACTGAGGCTGGCCGCGATCCCGGATCCTCCGGGTCTCAGCCTCCCAAATGCTGGGATTATAAGCTTGTGCCACCAACCACGCCCGGCTTCCTCTGGGCTATTCTAAAGATAAAGCTTCAGCTTTGGGAAGATTTAGAACATCAGTTTTAGAATGAGCCAAGATAATGTTGATGGACTGAAAGAGTCCAGACATGTAAAATGCCTTAAATAAAAATTTATTGGTTTAAAAAAAGAAAAAGAAGCCGGGCGTGGTGGCGCACGCTTGTAATCCCAGCATTCGGGAGGCTGAGACCGGAGGATCCGGGTTCGTAGCCAGCCTCAGCTACCTAGTGAGGCACTCCGCAACTTAGTGAGACTCGGTTTCAAAATAAAGAATAAAAAAATAGGGCTGGGGGTATAGCTCAGAGGTAGAATGCCCCTGAGTTCAATCCCCAGTACCACAAAAAAATAAATAAATAAATAAATAAAAATAAAAGAAAAAAAGAAAAAGAAAAAGAAATGTTGGCCTCAGATCCTCTTTGATCCTCTTTCTCTTCCAGAGTGCAGGGAGAGGCTTCCCCGAAGGGCCTTTACCTGTGCAAAGACCAGATCCACCAAGGAGGAGCATGAATGTCTGCTCTGCAGTCTTCTTTTTTGTGTGTGTGTGTGTGTAGCATTGGGGATTGAACCCAGTCGAATTCTACCTCCAAGCTACACCCCCAGCCCTATTTTTTATTCTTTATTTTGAAACAGGGTCTCACTAAGTTTCGGAGGTCCTCACTAAGTAGCTGAGGCTGGCCACGAACCTGGATTCTCTGGCTTCAGTCTCCCAAGTACTGGGATTGCAAGTGTGCACCACCACGCCTGGCCAGTCTACAGTCTTCTTGCTGAAACTTCATGAACTGAGAAAGACTGAACGCAAATCCCAGAGGAAGAGACCAAAGAGCAAACACCACACCAGGGCCCGCAGGAACTTTGTCCCAGGCCACGTGTGTCCTCAAAGCTCACTCATTTCCTCTAGGAATCATGTGCTACTCTTCCACAACCACCTATAGGTGCCCACTCCACCTATGGGAAAGGGAACCATCTGGCCCCTCCTTTGAGGATGTATTTTTTTTCCCCTGGTGCTGGGGATTGAACCCCCAGGGGCATTCTACCTCCAAGCTATACTTGCAGCCCAATTTTATTTTTTTTATCTTGAAACAGGGTCTCGCTAAGTTGTTGAGGTTGGCCTGGAACCTGTGATTCTCCTGTCTCAGTCTCCCAAGTACTGGGATTACAAGTTTAATATTTTCTCCCATGCTTATACACATTCACGGATTTGTTATGGGGATTGAGGGTGTAACTCAGCAGCAGAAGGTGAGGCCCTGGGTTCAATCCCCAGCACTATAAACATGTGAATAAAGAGATGAATGAACAGAGAAATAAGTAAATGCGTTAAGCTTTTCTCTAGCTCTCTTTTTGTTTTTGAGAACCCCTTTGGGAGTGCAGGACTCTATTTATTTATTTTTTTTAGAAGCTTAGGGATTGAGTCCAGAGACATTCTACATTTAAGCTAGAACACCCAAGCCCTTTTTAAAATTTTTTATTTGGGTTTTGTTAGGTTGCTGAGAGCCTCACTAAGTGGTTGAGGCTGCCAGCGAACCTGCGATCCTCCTGTCTCAGCCTCCCAAGTAGAGATTGCGGGTGTGCGCCACCACACCTGGCTGCTTTTCTCTTTTCAACCTGTCTTTTGTTACAGGGATGTTTAACCTGACCCTTTATGGTGGGCCAAAAAGAGGAGTTACAGGAAAAATACGAGACTTATTTCCATTGCTCTTTTCTGCCTTTGTCAGCCTCCTAATTTTCCCCTCTGTTCAACTCACCTGGGTCCCGGTCTACCAGTCACTTCTAGCTCTTCATCTTTTCCCATGCATGAATGCAGTGGCCTCCTACTTGGTCCTCTGTCACCTGTCCTTGCTTCCCATCAAAACCATCTTTCAAGCTGGGCATGGTGGCGCACACCGATAATCCCAGGACTTGGGAGGCTGAGACAGGATTGCAGGTTTGAGGCCAGCTTCGTCAACTTAGTGAGACCTCAGTAACTTAGCAAGACCTGTTTCAAAATTAAAAAAAAAAAAAAAAAAAAAAAGATAGCTGGGTGTGGTGGCACATACTTATAATCTCAGTTCTTGGGAGGCTAAGACAGGAGGATTGCAGGCTTGTAGCCAGCCTCAGCTACTTAGTGAGATCTTGTTTCAAAATAAAAAGAATAGCTGGGCATGGTGGCGCATGCTTGTAAACCCAGTACTTGGGAAGCTGAGACCAGAGGATCTGGATTCGTGGCCAGCCTCAGCTACTCAGTGAGGCCCTTTACAACTTAGTGAGACCCTGTTTCAAACTAAAGAATAAAAAATAGGACTGGGGGTATAGCTTGGAGTTAGAATACCCCTGGGTTCAATCCCCAGTGCCGTAAAAATAAAAAATAAAAATAAAAAGAATAAAAATAGGGCTGCAGGTTTAGCTCAGAGGAAGAATGCCCCTGGGTTTAATTCCCCAGTACTAAAAAAGAAAGGAAGGAAGGACAGAAGAAAAGAAGGAAGGAAGGACGGGAAAAGAGAAAGAGTCCATCTTTCATATAGCAAGACATTTCTAAAAAAGGTCTGAGAGATTCCCACTCCCCAGAAAATGGAGCGGACATACCTTTCCATGTTCCTCACACTAAGTACAACTGAAAATCCTAAGTGTAATATATGAAACAAATATAAGCCTAAAAGAAAGAAGGAGGCACTGGCCAAGGACTCCAGGACCCAAGGACTCGCAGGCAGCTGTCTCCCTAGGTTTCCTTCTGGCCTCAATATCCCAGAAGTTGGCAATCTGGAAACACCAACAAGCACAGACCCAAAACACCCTGTTTCCCCAACAAAAGCCTGCCCTCTTTAACCTAAGGACCAGGAAAGGGACGGCTTGCCACTCTAACCCGACACCAGAGAAAAACCAGTGTCCACCCCCATCCACGCCAGCAAGGGCCTCCGAGGAAAACACCAGGGAGCTGTGGGGTGGGTAATCCAGCGAGATGCCAGGGTAGGATTATCTCACCACCTGTGCACGAGGATTTACCGTCATTCTTCAGTACACCTTTTCAACCAAGCACAAAACAGGAAGTGCAGGATTGTGCAATCCCTGGGAAAGAGCGCCACCTGGTGATAAAATAAAAGCAGAACAGTTAAGTGCTGCACTTGGGAGTCTGGGTCAAAGCCAAGGGTAGGTGGGTTCTTAGAACCCTGTACATGTATTTGGGGTGGGGGGAAGAGTCCAGCAAAGCTCAGATGGAATGTGCTAGTTTGTTTTCGATCAAAGCCAGGTTCATGCCCCTCGGGAGGGAAAAGTCAGTGTGAGACACATCACCCAAGGCGGGGCCTGGGAAAATCTGAGGTCACAAAGAGACGGGAAATGATTTTTCCCTAATCCTCATGACCAGACACATAGGGAAGGAAGGGCTTGTGTTAGCCTCATTCCACGTAGGGGAACTTGAGGCGCCGTGAAATTATATGACAGCACAGAGAAGAAGAGGAAAAGCCCCACTGGGCACGGTGGTGCATGCCTAGAATCCCAGTACTTGGAAGGCTGAGACAGGAGAATCGCAGGTTCAAGACCAGCCTCAGCAATGCAGTGAGACTCTCAGCAACCTAGTGAGACCCTGTTTCAAAATTTAAAAATAAATAAATAAATAAATGGCTGGGTGGGTAGCTCAGAGGTAAAATGCCCCAGGGTTCAATCCCGAGTAATGCACACACACACAAAAGGCATGGTGGCACATGCCTGTAATCCCAGTACTTGGGAGGCAGAGACAGGAGGATCACAGGTTCAAGGACAGCTTCATAGTGAGACTCTCATCAACCTAGTGAGACCGTGTTTCAAAACAAAAAAAATAAAAAGGACCAGAGGTAGAATGCCCTTGGGTTCAATCCGTGGTAAAACACACACACACACACACACACACACACACACACACACGCAAAGAAAGGGCTGGGGGTGTAAATCAGAGGTAGGGTTCAATCCCCATTACCAAAAAAATATATAAATAAATAATAAAATAGGGCTAGGGGAGCTGGGCGTGGTGGCGCATGCTTGTAATCCCAGCATTTGGGAGGCTGAAACCAGAGGATCTGGGTTCGAGACCAGCCTCAGCTACCTTAGTGAGGCACTCCACAACTTAGTGAGACCTGGTTTCAAAATAAAGAATAAAAAATAGGGCTAGGGGTGTAACTCACAGGTAGAAGGCCACTAGGTTCAGTCCCTAGTACAAAAAAAAAAAAAAAAAAAAAATAGAGAGAGAGAGAGCGAGCTCCAGAGGGATACAGAGGTAAAGAGAGAGGGTCAAGGCCCAGCTTGGATGAAGACGAGCTGGTTCTGGAGCCCGCCCCTGCGCATGCAAAGTACGTTTCCCACAGGTGCCTGTGCAAAACAGAAACCTTCAGCAGCATGATTGATGCCAGCTGCCACGGAAATGTGACAAAGCATGTTTATTCTCATCAGACCGATCACTGTCTCCTATTTGGAGCAGCCTTTATTATTTCGGTAAACCCTTGAACTGAACAATAAGCCTGGCTCTCCATAGGAGAAACCTTAGACACAGCGGAAGGGGGTTTTGTTCCTGCTCCCTAGGAAATAAAAGAGAAACAGGAAAGATGCTTAATATAGCCAAAGGATCCGTTAAGTTTGAATAGTCCTCTCCCGACAGGAGACTGGCCAAATGGTAATGCAGACAAGTTTGCGTAGGAGGTAGCCAGACATTCTGCTGCACATCTGTCATCCTGGTACTTGGGAGTCTGAGACAGGAGGATTGCAGATTCGAGGACAGCCTGAGCAGCACAGACTCAGTAATTTAGAGAGACCTTGTTTCAAAACAAACAATAAAAAGGGCTGGGGTTGTAGTTTGAAGGTAGAATGCCCCTGAGTTCAATCCCTAGTAACACACACACGGTGGAGTTGTGTGTGGGGGGTAGGTAAGCTGAGGGTCTGTAGAAGAAATAATAAGGGGTACAGAGACCAGGCTGCGCAAGGCCACGTCCAGAAGGCGTGGAACATGCAGGTGTGTTCCCGGCCAGCGACCGCTTTGAGAGGCCCATCGTCTGAGCCCAGGAGACGGAGGTGGGGGACCAGCAAGGACCAGGGCGTGTTTGGGTGCCACAGACACAGTCCACAGGACACGAGCAAGATGCACAGGGCATGGGTACAGGTGGGTGTGCCTAGCCTATGTAGGGACCTTGCTAGAAGGTGCAGAGAAGAGAATGTACACTTAAGGATAAACCAGGGCACGGCTTTGCCCTATTTTTCCAAAATTCACTATGTGGCGTCAGCCTTGACTTTTGGAAAGCCCGAGTCAAGTGCTCACACTGATGTCACTGGGCCATGGTTGTGTAACAGCAGTGATGGTGGAGCAATTCCTTCCTTCCTTCCTTTTTTTTTTTTTTTTTGCAGGCACATCAATTCTTTCCAAGGTTGGTGTCATCATTTGGCCTAATCTTAGTCTCATTTATTGGTTTTAACCGACCATCCTTTCTTCACATCAGATCCGAAGAAATCACCTCCTCTCCACCAGAGATTATTTCTCTTCCTGCTAATTGTACACTCCTCAGGCCAAGCTTCAGGCCGTGGCTATTTTGAGACGGGGAGGACTTGAACCCGGGGCAGCTGGGGCCTCATCAAATGCAAGGAGCGCGCTGTGCCCAGCTGCACCGCCACCTGAGCGCTCCAATCTCACTCCTCACCGTGGCCTCCCATGGTCCTTTGCAGGCCCACCACTGACTTTTTTAACAGTTTTCTCTCTATGACAGTGGCTGCTAAGCGGGACTGATTTGGCTCCCAGGAAACCAGCAATGTTTGGAAGCATTTCTGGCTGTCACACTGAGTGCTATTGGCATCTGATGGGTAAGAGGCTAAGGATGTGGATAGCCCCCATCCCCGCCTCTTTTTTTTTTGTACTAGAGATTGAGCCCAGGGGCATTCTAACTCTGAGCTACGCTCTCAGTCCTGTTTTAAATTTTTTAATTTTAGCCAGGTGTGGTGGTGCACACCTGTAATCCCAGTGCTTGGAAGGTTGAGACAGGAGGATCATAGGTTCAAGGCCAGTCGCGGCAATTTAACAAGGCCCTTAGCAACTTAGTGAGGCCCTGTTTCAAAATAAAAAATAAAATAGGACTGGGGGTGTCACTCAGAAGTAGAACATCCCTGACTTTAATCCCCAGTACCCCCTGCACAATTTTTGTGTGTGTGTGTGGTACTGGGGATTGAACTCAGGGGCATTCTACCTCCAATCTACACCCCCAGTTCTATTTTTTATTCTTTATTTAGAAACAGGGTCTCACTAAGTTGCAGAGGGCCTCACTAAGTAGCTGAGGCTGGTTGCAAACCTGGATCCTCTGATCTCAGCCTCCCAAGTACTGGGATTACAAGCATGTGCCACCACCACGCCCGACTGTGATTTAATTTTGAAATAGGGTCTTCATAAGTTGCAGAGGCTAGCCTCAAACCCATGATCCTCCTGTCTCAGCTTCCCAAGTACTTGGGTTACAGGTATGTTCCACCATTCCTGGATGGATAAAAATTTTTTTTTGTGTGTGTGTGTGTGGTACTGGGGATTGAGCCCAGAGGCATTCTACTTTCAAGCTACACCCCCAGCCTGATTTTATTTCTTATTTGGAAACAGGGACTCACTAGGTTGACGAGAGTCTCACTCCTTGCTGAGGCTGTCCTCGATCCTGTGATCCTCCTATCTCAGCCTACCAAGTACTGGGATTACAAGCGTGTGCCACTACGTCCCACCAGATAAACATCTTCTAATACACAAGGTAGCCTCCATGGTGAAGAGTTATCTGCTCTGGAATGCCAATAATTGCGAGTGTGAGCAACCCTGCGTCCTGGGTTCTGGCCTTTGAGCCCGGCCTCTAGTCACTGGGCGGCCTCTGGTCTCCTTGCCATCACTTACACATGCTGTGGTCCTTTCTGGGTGACAGTTCCCCAGGGCTGTGACAAAGTTCTGCAGTGTAAAGAACAACATAACTCTCTATACACAACTTATCCAACCTGGGAAAGCCTTCATTGAGCTTTCCAAAGCCTTTCAATTTCTGCCCAATGATGCGGGCTTTTGTTTGTTTGTTTGTTTGTTTATTGATGTTTGTTTGTTTTTTGTGGTTCTGGGGATTGAACTCAGGAGCATTCTACCTCCGAGCTACACCCCCAGCCCTATTTTATTTTTATTTTGAAACAGGGTCTCGCTAGGTTGATGAGAGTCTCACTACTTGCTGAGACTGACCTGGAACCTGTGATCCTCCTGTCTCAGCCTCCCAAGTTCTGGGATTACAGGCGTGCACCTCGACATTTGGCTCCCAATGCTGTATTTAGGACTCATTGTCTTAGAGGCTTCTCTGTTGGCTAGAGAAAGAGTCAGTGCTAGGGCTTATCTGGACTTCCTTCCAGAGACTCACCAATGAGCTAGATGTCCTCCTTATCAAAGAAGCAGAAAAAGCCAGGCGTGGTGGTACACGCTTGTAATCCCAGCATTTGGGAGGCTGAGACAGGAGGATCCAGGTTCGTGGCCAACCTCAGCTACCTAGTGAGGCCCTCTGCAACTTAGAGAGACCCTGTTTCAAAATAAAGAATAAAAAATAGGGCTGGGGGTGTAGCTCGGAGGTAGAATGCCCGAGTTCAATCCCCAGTACCACAAAAAAAAAAAAAAAAAAAAAAAAAAAGAAGCAGAAAAGAAAGTGTCTTTGTGAGGCAGGAAAAGGAAGAGACAAGACAGTGCTTTTTTTTTCAATTTATATAGACTAGGTAATTGAGCCCCGCAGGAGGTATGGGACAAAAGAGTTACTGACGCTCTCTAAACACAGCATGCACCAGATTTAGAGTTCTAGAAATAAAAACAGAGCCTGCAAGGTTTTAGATACCATAATAAAGATCACTGTAGTGATCCAATCAGTCCGTAATCCAAAATAGAGTTTCTGAAGCCAAAACAGAGCCTGTCACCAATGTCTATCACGTGGCATAGTGAGCTCAGGGATGAAAGAAAGACTGTGGAAGAGCAGACACAGACAGGGGAGGGCTGTCCAGCTGGGGATGGCTGGGGCAGAATCCACCAGTCATGGCTGGCACTGAGGCAGAGGTTCAGGTGGCCACCTGCGGCTCATGAAGCAGACCCCCATCGCTGCTGCTTACCCCCCTTTACACCCCTCTAAAGGGGAACCTCCTCCCCTTTAGTCTCAGGTGAGTTTGAGAGTTAGCTCTCCAATAACTGCTTGAGAGAACAACCCTTGAATAACCTTAAAAAAAAAAAAAAAAGACTGCTGGGGAAAAAGATACATACTCAGATCTCCTTCCATTTAAGACAGATACTCAGATATTCCATTTTCCTGCCTTTGGCCTCAAATGAATCTAAGAGGTCAGATCTTGATCCAGGTAGCAAACCTTAGGAAAGTTAGCAGGCAGAGAGCTAGCTGAGACCTTCTATAGTTAACCCCGAAATTGCAGATGGTCTCAACCACCAACTGTCACTTGAATCTGCAGGGTTTCCCAGCCACCCAAGAAGGGGAGTCATGACAAGTCAGGCCGACTGAGTTTATGCCCCTTGGTCTGGGAACGTGAAGGAGGCGGAGCGAGACTGGACAGGAGACAGGAGCTTGCATAGAATAAGCCATAGCCAAGGCACAAAGCAGAAAGAGAAGCAGTCGGGTGAACTTACCAAAGTCAACGTCTCAGTGAGTCCCCCGTGGGGTGCTAAGGTTAAGATGCCACTGGAGGAAGGACTGAGAGGGCCCCAGAGGGGAGCTCAGCGCAGGATGACCAGGTCCTTGACATGCATGCATCAGAGACTGAGGCACAAGGAGAGATTGCTTTAGGAAACCTTGGATTATGCGGCACTCAAAGGGAAAGAAAGTGCAGACTATCTCGAGGGGAAGCAACACCTTGGGTCTGTGGAAGACTGTGGAAGAGCGGACAGAGACAGGGGAGGGCTGTACAGCTGGGGATGGCTGGGGCAGAATCCACCAGTCATGGCTGACACCGAGGCGGAGGTTCAGGTGACCGCCTGCGGCTCATGAAGCAGACTCCCAGGTAGGGGACAGAACCAGAGGAGTCAGGGAGGTTGTGCAACTTGGCTCGCAATGTGCTATTTCTTTGGGCACAGACGTAGGCACAAGGACATAGGCTCGGTTGCTCCCGAGTTATTTGTTTTGCATTCCAGCTATTCACGGGCATTTCCTCCATCTCAAGGGTTCCTGTGCGCTTCTCTGTGTCCCTAAGTTCAATTCTTTTCTTTCTTTTTCTTCCTTCCCTTCCCCTTCCTTCCTTCCTTCCTTCCTTCCTTCCTTCCTTCCTTCCTTCCTTCCTTCCTTCCTTCCTTTCCTGGGAATAGAACACAAGGGCATTCTACCTCTGAGCTATATCACTAAGCCATTTTTTATTTGGAAGCAGGATCTTCCTATGTTGCTGAGGGTCTTGCTAAATTGCTGAGGTTGGACTTGAACCTACAATCATTCTGTCTCAGCTTCCCAAATGCTGACCCGAGGCCCTAAATTCTCATCTTAATTTCAAAGTTACTTCCTTGGAAAGTAGAATAGAGAGACAAAGCAATAGGAAAATAACTGATTGATTAATATCGGGTTAACTTTAACATCAGGTTAACTTCCTTTCTTATTTTTTATGGTACTGGGGATTGAACCCAGGGACATTCTAACTCCAAGCTACACCCCCATCCCTTTTTATTTTTTGTTTTGAAAAAGGGTCTCACTAGGTTGTTGACAGTCTCACTAAGTTGCCGAGGCTGTCCTCGAACCTGCAATCCTCCTGTTTCAGTCCCCAAAAGTACTGAGATTACAAGAGTGCACCACCACACTCCACAGATGATACATTTTTATTTTTATTTTTTGTGGTACTGGGGATAGAACCCAGGGCCATTCTACTTCTGAGTTACACTCCCAGCCCGATTTTACTTCTTATTTAGAAATAGGGTCTACTAGGTTGTTGAGAGCCTTGCTAAATTGCCTGGGCTGACTAAATTGCAATCCTACTGTCTCAGCTTCCCAAGTACTGGGATTATAGGCATGTGCCACCATACCTGGTTAGATAATGCATTTTTAAATTGAAGTTGTCATGTCCCCTTATGTCATGACAAGTATTTACCCAGAATTTGCTTTCTACCCTTCTTATACAGAATTCCCTCCCTCAACCCCCACCGGTGGGAATTGAATGTTTCAACATTCAGGAGCATAATCTTTCAGGATTGTGATTGTCAGAATTTTCAACTTTAGGGATTATTTATTAATTTATTTATTAATTTTAATGGCCCTGAGAGTTGAACCCAGGGGCATTCTACCTCTGAGCTACACCCCCAGCCCTATTTTATTTTTTTACTTGGGAACAGATCTTGCTAAATTGATGAGAGCCTCACTGAGTTGCTGAGGTTGGTCTCAAACCTGCGATCCTCTTGTCTCAGCCTCCAAGTACTGGGATTACAGGCATGAGCCACCGTGCCCGGCTACTTTAGGGATTTTATACTTTCTAAATTTTTATTTTATCAGGATTTAAACATTGAGAATTATGGTGTTTGGGATTATGTCTTTGGTACAGGCATTTTTTCTTAGATTCAAGAGAAGGTAGCTAAGACCATTCTATTCATGATCAGAGTTTATGTTTAAGCTGTGGGAAAACGGCTTATAGAAGGATTTGTAGCAAAATTGATATTTTTCCAGTCTACTGCTTGTTTCCCTTTAGTCACAGAAGTCCACATTTTTTCACACTGAAACCGCACACCGGAACCATTGCATTCCCCAGCCTCCTTTGTGGCTAAGTGTAGCCTTCTGCCTAAATTTGGAGCAGTGAGCTGTGAGTGGAATTTGCTGGGTGAATTCCACAAAGGATCTTTAAGAGGGAAATAGCTGGGTCCCAACTTTTTATCCTTCCCTCTTCCTGGAAAGGAAATAAAATGGCTAGTGCTCTAGAAGCCATAACAGATCATGAGAAAGCTTTGAGGACAGAGCAACTGGCATCCTTGATGAGTTTACTCAACTGTCATCCCAGCCCTCAACTGTTCACCGCAGACTGATTGATTGATTGATTGATTGGTTTGTTTATTTATTTTGCAGTACTAGGATTGAACCCAGGGGCATTCTACCTCTGAGCCACACCCCCAGCCCTACTTTCTATTTTGAAACAGAGTCTCACTAAATTGTGGAGAGCCTCACTAAGTAGCTGAGGCTGGCCGCGAACCCAGATCCTCCTGTCTCAGCCTCCCAAGTACTGGGATTACAAGTGTGCGCCACCACGCCCAGCTGACACTTATTTTCACACTGGGGATTGAACCCAGGGGCATTCTACCTCCAAGCTACACCCTTAGCCCTTTTTATTTTTATTTGGAAACAGGGTCTCACGAAGTTGATGCAATCCTCACAGAACCTGTGATCCTCCTGTCTCAGCCTCCCAAGTCCTGGGATCACAGGTGGTGTGCCACCATGCCTGGCTAGCTGGTGACACTTATGGTGTTAGAGAGACTTCTCTTCAACTGCTGCTGTGTCTCCTCCCCCACCTCAGCATTTGTTGCTTGTTCAAAAGGCTGTGTCCTAGGAGTCACTTTAAGTCTCAAAGCAGCATTCTCTGTACGGGCAAGAAATTCACCAAAGCAGCCCAACTAGGCTGCCTCTTTTATGGGGACAATTGCTCTCACTAGATAAAGCCCTTTCTTATAGCGACTAACCCATCCCTGAATTCTGTTGTTTCACTCTTCAAAATGCTTAGCCGGGCAGGTGGCGTGTATGCCTGTAATCCCAGTACTGGAGAGTCTGAGACGGGAGGATTGCAGGTTTGAGGCCAGCCTCAGCAATTTAGCAAGACATTCAGCAACCTAGCGAAACCTTGTTCCCTATTTTAAAAACAAACAAATAAGCCAGGTGTGGTGGCCCACGCTTGTAATCCCAGCATTTTGGAGGCTGAGACCAGAGGATCTGGGTTCGTGGCCAGCCTCAGCTACCTAGTGAGGCCCTCCACAACCTAGTGAGACCCTGTTTCAAAATAAAGAATAAAAAATAGGGCTGGGGGTGTAGCTCGGAGGTAGAATGCCCCTGAGTTCAATTCCCAGTACCACAAAATAAAATAAATAAAATAAATAAAAATAAAAAACAAATAAAGGGCTGGGGGTGTAACTCGGAGGTAGAATGCTCCTGGGTTCAATCTTCAGCAACACACACATGGAGCTTTTTTTTTTTTTCCCCTCTCTAATTTCCATTGCTAGATCCTAGAAAAGGCCCTTGGTACCTCTTGCTGGGACTAATGCAGCAGCTTCCTAAATAGCCTGTCCTTTATGGCATCAGTGCACACGCTTGTAATCCCAGTACTTGGGAGGCTGAGACAGGAGAATCACAAGTTTGCAGCCAGCCTCAGCAACTTAGTGAGGCCCTCCACAACTTAATGAGATACTGTTTAAAAATAAATAAAAAATAAAAAATAGCCCAGGCGTCATGGTGCACACTTGCAATCCCAGTACTTGGGAGGCTGAGTTAGAAGGATTGCGGGTTCTTGGCCAGCCTGTGTCAAAATAAAAAATAAAAAATAGGGCTGGGGGGTGTAGCTTGGAGGTAGAATGTCCCTGGGTTCAATCCTCAGAACCACACACACACACACACACACACACACACAAAAGATAACCATAACCAGGTCTCATTCTGAATTTCCTCCTTTACCCCAACACAGCTGAGTCAAGTTCTCCTGCCACCTGTAAACAGGCCCCAGCCCTTCCTGCAGTTCCTCTACGTTTGAATGAGAAGTCTTGTCATCCTTGGGAGGGCTGAAAAGGAGGTGGAAGAAAACAACAGAAACTGCTCAGCACCTGCTCTCTACTTCCTTTGACTTATTTTACTTTTCAAGTGATTTTCCTGCCTCAGCTTCCTGGGTACCTGGGACCACAGGTGCACACCACCTCTCCTGGCTTTGCTTCCTTTGATATTATTGAATAAAATTATTATTAAATTATGTCAATGATAGCAAAACATTTTTGTAATTTATAGGGAAAAGTCACACAATTCAGGATTGTTGGTTTTTAAATCATTGAGAAAACTTTTTTTTTTTTTTGCGGTACTGGGGATTGAACTCAGGAGCATTCTACCTTCGAGCTATACCCCCAGCCCTATTTTTTATTCTTTATTTTGAAACAGGGTCTCACTAAGTTGTAGAGTGCCTCACTAGGTAGCTGAGGCTGGCAGCAAACCGGGATCCTCCGGTCTCAGCCTCCCAAATGCTGGGATTACAAGTGTGCGCCACCACTCCCGGCTTTTTTTTTGAGAAAACATCTGATGCAGCTTATTGGACTAAGCACAGGAAACATTTCTCTGTGGTCTTTCTTTTACTGAGTTCATAGAAGTCACTCTGAACAAGCACACACGACTTGACTGGCGGGGATTAGTAGTCAGGAAAGTATGAACTTTGGGTTCTGATCTTTAACTTATTAACTGTAGGACTAGGGCAAGCTGCTGAATCGCAATGAGATTTCATTGCCACCTGGGGTCAACAATACCAATCTAAGACCTGCGGGCCCTGTAATCCTGAGACAGGAGGATCACAGGTTGGAGGCCAGACTCAGACACTTAGACCCTTAGCAACTTAGTGAGACCCTGTTTCCAAGTAAAAAATAAAAAAGGGCTGGGGGTGGGGTGGGGTGTAGCTCAGAGATAGAGTGCTCCTGGGTTCAATCCCTGGTTAAAAAAAAAAAAAAAAAAAAAGACACAGCCTGGGCGAGGTGGCGCATACTTGTAATCCCTGTTTGGGAGGCTGAGACCGGAGGATCCGAGTTCGCGGCCAGCCTCAGCTACTTAATGAGGGCCTCCGCAATTTAGTGAGACTCTATTTCAAAATAAAGAAGAAAAAATAGGACTGGGGATGTAGCCGGAGGTAGAATGTCCCTAGGGTCAATTCCCAGGAAAACACACACACACACACACACACACACACACACACACACACACACACGACACAAAGCCTCCAAACAAAATAAAAAACCCAATCCTAATTCTAGGGCTAAATATAAATGAATGTAAACCCTGCAGTGCAGTGCTTGGTGGAAGGTCCACAGCTGCACTACTGTTTATGCAGACAGAATGGGTAAAGTCACCTGGCCTTGGGCTTGAAAGAGGCCTCAGGGCCGTTTACTGGCAAAGCAAAGTCACTAGAGACACGGGACAAGAGGGCCACACTCCACGGCACCGGTCCACACACTCCGCCGAGGCGCGGCGGTGACAGCACATAGGCCCTGTCTTTCCCAGGCAAGGCCAGCAGGGAGACAGAAAGCCGCAGTCTTTGCAGCAGCCGACCTCCGACCCCGCAACCCCAGCGCCGTGGGGAGAGACGCGCAGGCGCAGCAGAGGCGGGGGCGGTGTCTGGGGCGCCGGGGGCGGGGGCGGGGCCGGGGAGGGGCGTGGCCTGCGCGGGCGGGCCGTACCAACTCCAAACGGGGGGTGGCAGGCGGCGTTCTCTTGGCGACACGCCACCCGGCCCCCGGAGGTAGGCACTGGACTCGCGGCGGCCGAGGGTAAGCTTGTGTTCCCCGTTCTTGACTCTCCTGGCCGAGGCTCCCGCGGCCCCGTGTCCCCCTCCTCGGGATGGGCGCGGCGGGCGCGGGGCGGGGCCGGGCCGGGCTGTCCTTGCGCGCGGCGGGGACGCGGCGGCTCAGACGCTCGCTCTCTCGCCGGCTTTGCGCTTCTCCTCGACAGTCCTCGAGAGGGGCGGTGCTGCGACCATGTTGTGCCGGGCGGCGAGCAGGTGAGAGGCGGGCGACGGCGGCGGGGCCGGGGTGCTTGGGCCTGGCGGGCGGCGGGTGTCCCCCGGCGCGCGTGGGGAGGCGGGCGGCCTGGGGCCGCGTGTGACCCGGGTGCCCTCTGCCTTGCAGCGCGGGCGCGAGGCTGGCCCCGGCCCTGGGCGGCCTGGGCTACCGGCAGAAGCACAGCCTCCCCGACCTCACCTACGACTACGGCGCCCTGGAGCCGCACATCAACGCCCAGATCATGCAGCTGCATCACAGCAAGCACCACGCGACCTACGTGAACAACCTGAACGTCACCGAGGAGAAGTACCAGGAGGCGCTGGCCAAGGGTAGGTGCGAGGCGCCCTCCACGCAGATACCCATCTCCGGCGTTGGTACCAGCTCCGAGTTTTCCAGGCACGAGAACCCCCTTCTTATATGATCCGTCTTCTGGGAGAAGAGTGTCTTGATTGGCTTGTATAAACTACCCTTATTGCCTCAGAAAACTTAGGGTCCCATGAAGAAACCTGTCCATGGATTTTACTCTTGTATGGCCATTTTTGCTATCCACATGGCCAGCGTTAATTGTAAAGCCTGAAAGGAAGCTTTAATAGACAATTCAGGTTTGTGTATTAGCACTTAAAATTTATTCTTGTTATGTAACGTGCTTTCGGAAATGTTTGGTTTTTCAGGTAGGTTTGCCAGCTATTCGCAGGAGGGCTTATAGCCTAGACTAGGTCATACAAGGGCCCTTGAGTGTCAGGGTAACTCCTGAAAGAAGGAGGCTGAGGCTTTGCTGCCAGCAACCCTGGGTGTGTGCACCTGGGCCTCATGTGATGTGAGAGAGGACAGCCACTCTGCCTCCTTTTTAAATAGCACGGTTGTATTGAATTAACCACCTCAGGCAGTCGGCCCACGGACAGTGGGGGACCAAAGGAAACTGCTTGGTGATAGGGAATGTGGTTACTGTCATCGTCTTGGGGTGGGTGGACTGGAGAGTCCAGCCTGGGACTTGGAGATTCCTTGTATCTTGCGGGGCCCCTGCACTGTGAAACATTTTATGTAGGAAAGGAAGAGGCAGGAGTAATGATGTTCATTACCAAAAAGCACTTGCCCAGCTGTGGAACAGGCCAGAGCCCTTTAAGATTTGATACTTTTCTTGATTTAATGTAGGGATCAAAGTTCACAAGAAAAATAGCCATTTTGTTGGAAAGGAATATTTGTAATTCAATTAAAATAGGATATCAGCTCAAAACATTACATTCTACTCTTCATCTGAGTAATAAACTCTCTTAAGAATGCAAAAAAAAAAATATGATAGGGAGCTATTTTATTTAAAAGAACTGACTTGAAGCTGGATGTGGTGGTGAATGCTTGTAATCCCAGTACTTGGAAGGATGAGACAGGAGGATCGCAGGTTCACATCCAGCCTCAGCTACTTAGTGAGGCCCTCTGCAACTTAGTGAGACCCTGTTTCAAAACAAAGAATAAAAAAATAGGACTGGGAGTGTAGCTCGGAGGTAGAATGATCCTGGGTTTAATCCACAGTACCTCAAAAAAAAAAAAAAAAATGCTGCATTGATAAAACTTGTCATGTGGACTTTGTGTGTTTATGCCTATGGGAATACTGTGTTTTAATGTCTATACAAAGTAGTAAGCCGGGCATGGTGGCACACACTTGTAATCCCAGTACTTGGGAGGCTGAGATAGAAGGATTGCAGGTTCACAGCCAGTCTTAGCAACTTAATGAGGCCTTCTGCAACTTAATTGAGGCCTTGTTTCAAAATAAAAAAATAAAATAGGGCTGGGAATGTAGGTTAGAGGTAGAATGCCCTTGGGTTCAATCCCTACTACCACAAAAACAAAACAAAACCCCAAAATAGTATATTGTCTTTTTTCCATTAGTAAGTAGTTTGAACAAGGAATAGAAGAGATTCATATTTCCAGAGTATTTGTATTGCTTGATAAGCTCCAGAGTAAAGAAAATTTGCTTTTAAAAAAGTATGTCTTTTGTAGCTGGGCGGGGTGGTGCGTGCTTGTAATCCCAGTGGTTGAGATTCTTAGGAGAATCACCGGTTCAAGGACAGCCTTAGCAACTTAGTGAGGCCCTCTGCAACTTAGTGAGACCTTGTTTCAAAATAAAATATAAAGTAGGGCTGGAGGTGTAGCCCAGAGGTAGAATGCCCCTGGATTCTATCCCCAATGCCAAAAAATAAGAAAGTGTATGTTTTTATTGAATCTCAGGCCTATGAAATTTGTTGAGTAATTTTTAGACAGTGACATCTTGTTGACGAGGGGCATCTAGTGGAAAGATGAAGTATTTCAGCATGATTGTGTTTGCGGTAAATGGATAAGCAAAAAGGAGGACGTTAGCACATTCTGGAAGATTTACTTGCAATAATCAGATGAATATTGAATACGGGAAAAGCTGTGGTTTAGGAAATAACAAATACTTGAAGGCTGTGGTAATGGTGAAGCTGGGGAATGCCCAATTGTGAAAGTATCTCCTGCAAAGCAACATCTGACACCTGGGAACTTTTCTCTTCGGTATTTGAAAAACATGTGACTTTCAGCCCTTTCCTTGTGGAATCAAAGCTTTACTCTTAGTGAGAGCCACTGAAACAAAGCTTTGTTAGAGTGCAGTATTACATTGTCTAGAAATTAATAAGTATTACAGAACTTTCTTTTTGAAAATTATATTTTTGAAGATACTAAAAAGTTAAATTTTTGGGCAGGTGGAGTGGCACATGCCTATAATCCCAGTATTTTGGAGGCTGACACAGGAGGACTGCAGGTTCTAGGCCAGCCTCAGTACCCTAGTGAGACCCTGTTTTAAAATAAAAAATAAAAAGGGCTGGCAGTGTAGCTTAGGGGTAGAATGCCCGTGGGTTCAATTCCTTGTACCAAAAAAAAAGTTAAATTTTCATGTTTGAAAGCCTGGGAAAAAAAAGAATAGATGTAAAATAACATTTCATCACGCATAACTGGGCCAAAAGTTCTTAGCTTTTTTTTTGGTATTGAGATTGAACCTAGAGACTTTCTACTTCTGAGTTATACTCCCAGCCCTTTTTATTTTTTAGTTTGAAACAGGGTCTCACCATGTTGCTGAGTCTGTCTGTCTCCACCATTTGATTCCCCATCTCAACTTTCCAAGTACTGGGATTACAAGTGTGTGCCACCACACCCACTAAATTCTTAACTTTTGTTATATTTGAGGGAAAACCCCTGAACTGAAACCAAAGAATGTTAAACTTTAGTCTTGTTTTTTTTGGTACTGAGGGTTGAACCCAGAGGCAGTCTACCTTCAAGCCAAACCCCCAGCCCCATTTTCTTTTTGGTGTGTGTGTATGTGGTACTGGGGATTGAATCCAGGGGCATTCTACCTCTGAGCTACACCCCCAGCCCTATTTTTTATTCTTTATTTTGAAACAGGGCGGAGTGCCTCACTAAGTAGCTGAGGCTGGCCGTGAACTCAGATCTTCCAGTCTCAGCCTCCCAAGTACTGGGATTACAAGCATGCGCCACCACACCGGCTCTCATTTTATTGCTTATTTGGAAACAAGGTCTCGCTAGGTTGACAAGAATCTCACTACTTGCTGAGGGGGTCCTCGAACCTGTGATCCTCCTATCTCAGTCTCCCAAGTACTGGGATTACAAGCATGTATCACGACACCTGACCTTTAAAGAGAGCAAATTAAGTCCCCAAAATTAATTAATTAATTTCTTTTTTTTGGTGTTTGTGTGGTACTGAGGATAAAACTCAGGGACATTCTACCTTTAAGCTACACCCTCAGCCCTCCTTATTTTATTCTTTTTATTTTCAAACGGGGTCTCACTAAGTTGCTGAGGGCCTCACTAAGTTGAGGCTGGCCTCCGACCTGTGATCCTCCTGTCTCAGTCTCAGAAGTACTGAGATTATAAGTATATGCTGCTACACCCAGCTAAGCCCCAAATATTTCTTTTTTAGGGGCAGTACTGGGGGTTGAACTCAGGGGCATTCTACCTTCCGAGCTATGCCCCCAGTCCTATTTTTTATTCTGTATTTTGCACCAGAGTCTCACTAAGTTGCGGAGGGCCTCACTAAGTAGCTGAGGCTGGCCACAAACCTGGATCCTCTGGTCTCAGCCTCCCAGGTACTGGGATTACAAGCATGCACCACCGTGCCCAACTAGCCCTGAATATTTCTATTAAAAATTTAAAATGGTTAAGCAAACTTTGATATTAATTTTTTTTTGTATGGTACTGAGGATTGACCCCAGGGCCTTGATACATGCTAGGGAAACATTAAGCTACATCCCCAGCCCTTTTGATTTTGAGATAGGGTCTTGCTTAGTTACCCAGACTGGCCTCTTGCCTCAGCCTCCTAAGTAGCTGGGATTACAGGCTTGTGCCACTCCCTCCCTTTGAGATGTTGAGTTTATTAAATTATCTCTCAGTAAAAATATTTCTTTCCCATTGATTCATTAAAAACCGTCATAAAGCTTGTATTTATAGTTTCAGAGTGACTCCAAAAAATTAAGGGAAACATCTATAAGAAAAATTATAAATATATCAAAGGAAGAAAAAAACTGTTAATGCACATGAAAACTTTAAGAGGTTTTCTGTGTATTCAGATATCACTTGGTCCTCTCCTCAGGGAATTGCTAAACAATGGGAGATTTAGAAAACAATGTTTTTGAACAGAAATGGAGAACTTTTTCCAAATAAGCTCCTTGAGAACAGAGTGGTTAGGGATTCTCTGTCCTTCACCTTGATTCTCTTGGTTTTGTGAATAAAGCACTTAGTATTTATTGAACACTTCTGTTTTTTCCTAATAGCCCATTTAATCTGTAGCTTCTTGAAGGCACAGAAAAAAATGTATTTTGCTTATTTAGCAAAGCAGGAAAAAAAAGTGGTTTTGGTTTTAATTCATTTTGCCTAGTGTTTTGAGAATATATTCAGGTAGTTTAAACATGCCTTTTTTTTTTTTTTTTTTGCAGAACTGGAGATGGAACCCAGGGGCTTTCTACCTCCGAGCTACACCCCCAGCCCTATTTTTATTCTTTAGTTTGAAACAGGGTCTCACTAAGTTGCGGAAGGCCTCACTAAGTAGCTAAGGCTGGCCTCGAACCTGCGATCCTCCTGTCTCAGCCTCCCAAGTACTGGGATTACAAGTGTGCGCTACCATGCCTGGTTAACTAAAAGAGATACGTTTTTTCTTAGACCCCACACTCAATATATTTGGTTAGTGAGTGAGTCAGCATACTTATCGGGGGCCTGCTGTGTGGGAGGCAGTATTTTAGGCACTGCAGACCCAGGCAGTGCACACGAGTCATCCTCCTGCTCACTGGTGCTTGCAGGCCAGCGTGGAGATGGATAGACCAGTGACTGTGCAGTGAACCAGGAGTGACACGTCCTGTCGGGGAAGACTGTGGGACGAGGGGCCTGCAGGGGTGGAGGGAACTGTCAGTTTGTCTGTCCTGGCCGAGGAGTCGCTGTCCAGTGGAGACCGGAGGGAGGAAGCGTGTCCGCCTGGGCAGGGGCCATGTGAGCTTGTCCTGTGAGTGCAGACAGGCCCATGTGGCTCAGGGACGGGGTCAGGCGAGCGGCCTCTCTGTAGCTGGGTATAAGGATTCGGCTCTGGCTCCGTGAGGTCACCTTTTGGAAAGGGGACTGTGGCACTCATGCAGGTGGGAGGTGCCAGGCGCTCTACGCCAACCAATGGCAGTGGAGTGAGGAAGAAGGGCTTGGGGTCTGGATGTGCCGGAGAGGAGCTGGCTTCTCTGGTGGACATGCTGCGGGATTGGTGCGGGGCATGAGGACGGGGTCAAAAGTGACATCCAGCCAGGTGTGGTGGCGCATGCCTGCAATCCTAGTACTTGGGAGACTGAAACAGGAAGATCGAAGGTTATAGGCGAGCCTCAGCCACTTAGTGAGGCCCTTAGCAACTTAATGGGACCCTGTTTCAAAATTAAAAAGTTGTGAGGCACTCCGCAACTTAGTGAGACTCGGTTTCAAAATAAAGAATAAAAAATAGGGCTGGGGGCGTAGCTCGGAGGTAGAATGCCCCTGAGTTCAATCCCCAGTACCGAAAAAAAAAAAAAAAAATTAAAAAGTTAAAATATAGGGCTGCAGAAGTAGCTCAGAGGTAGACAGCCCCCAGATTCAATCTCCAGTACCAAAAAAAAAAAAAAAAAAAAAAATGACACCGATGTCTTGAGGGACAGAGCTGGCATTCACTGAGCTGGGGAAGGTCAGAGGAGGAGTAAGTTTGAGTTGAAAATCAGGAGTTCAACTTGAACATGTTGAATTTCTTGTTAATGTCACTTTGAAATACTTCCCAGTGAATAGTTGTCTGTCTTGAAAACAAGAGCTGAAAGTTTTCCACTGTTGTTGCCATACTGAACTATCCACTGTAGTATTCCATTATTGTGTTTTCTTTCTTCTCTTCAGCATTTTCTTTGCTGAAATCTTTTCCGTCCAAGAGAACGCTGAGCCTTGGCAGGCAGGAGTGACTTTCTCCAGCCTTCCTAACCCTGCCGGGCTTCTCACCATTGTTCCGCATGTGGCTAATTGAACTGAAAATCCACTGGGACATACAATTTTGGACTTTTTTTTTTTTTCTTTTTGGTAGAATCCAAAATTGCTGAACTTTAGGACAAATAGGGATACTGGTATAATTATCTGATGTCTTACAAAGACATTAAAATGTTAAAGAAGTTGTTAAAGAATAAGAGGTTTTAAAAAACGTTTGCACTTTATCATTTCAGGAGATGTTACAACTCAGGTAGCTCTTCAGCCTGCACTGAAGTTCAATGGTGGTGGTCACATCAATCACACCATTTTCTGGACAAACCTGAGCCCTAATGGCGGCGGAGAACCCAAAGGTTGGTATAAGTTGGTGCAATTTTCTCTCTGTTTTGTGCACAGTAGGGAAGATTGTTGATTTTCTTTTTCTTACTTTTCGGGGTGCTGGGATTGATTCTGGGTTAGGTCTCATGCATGCCAAGCATCCAACCTACACTGAACTATATTCCCAGTGGATTATTGATTTTCTTGTTACTTTAATTCTCCCTGAGGTATCATAGTGGCATGTTTTTTATGGCAAGGGGTATAACAAAGTTGTAAATTTCAAAGGAAAATAGTTGGGATGGAGAATGCATTCAGAGAATTACATTATTAGATTCTATACATGCACACACACACAAAGTATCACATATAGCGCCCCTTCTTGGTGTAAATTTTAGTGAAAGACTGAGAAACCTAGGGTTTAGAAAAGATGAGCTTTCCACTTACTAGTGCTGGGATCTCTGGGGTAAAGTACTTAACCATCTGTATTTTACTTGCTTCATCTGTGTGATACAGGGGTAATAATGGAGCTGTTTTCATAATTACATGCCAAGTGCTAAAAATAATGCCTTTGGGTATTGTTGGGTCTTCCTGATAAAAAGTCACTTGACACAGAAAATTAGGTTTCCTAGATTTTTCTAAACTGCAGGTAAGGCTGGGGATATAGCTCAGTGGTACAGTATTTGTGTAGCGTGAAGAAGTCCTGCGTTCATCCCCAATGTTGAAAACAAACAGCAACAACAAAAAGCAACACTGCAAATAATGAAGGCAAAAGATCCACAGGGTCTTGTCTGTGTGACTCCTGTGTAGTCTCAGGAGGCGGCGGGGATTTTAATTGTTCTTACTCCCAGGGAAGGTGTGGGCATAAATGTTGGTCTCCCCCCTTGTCTCTGGGCTTATCGAACAGACCCTACGGTTCTGTGATTTTATCGTTTGCTTTTAATCAGTGTTATACAAGGCAGCCTGTCTTATGCGTTGGATGGAAATAAGCAGTTTTCTTTGGGCTGATACTGAATGGGGACGGAAGTGTGGGAAACTGGGCCGTTGGTTCTGGGTTAGGTCTTTGGATCACGGCTTCACATGTGTGAGCATTGTCAGTTGCCAGAATATCAGGTATATCCAACCAGTGGTGGTGGTGGTCTCCGCCGTTTTGCATTTATCTGTACCGCTTGATTCCATTTGTGCTTATAAAAGACGATTACTTTTAAGCCAGTAGAATAAGAAAAGTGGGGTGTACCTCAGAGGTAGAATGCCTCTGGGTTCAATCCCCAGTACTTACGTGTGTGTATATAAAATCAAGATAGGAAGATCCAGGCTGCCTTGGAGAAGAACTAAATAATAGCTGTAACTTTTCTATTCCCAAATGTATACATAGAGTAAGTAGGGTAGAAATTGAAGTAAAAATTTCTATAGGGGACCAGGGGAGGGGGATTAAAAGGAAACTGGAAAGCTTTCTTTCCTGATGAATATTGCACAGTGAGGGAGGGGATCCCCAGCTCATTAAACCTGTGAATGAGAACCGAGACCTCACACGCTGCTGTCGGGGCAGGAGGCAGCCCGTGTTCTGGAGGCTTACGGGGTTGTGTGGAGCTTCTGTATGTGTTTTCTAGTTGTTTCTTGGGCCATCTGCCAAGAATGTTTTAATAGATGTAGCATCGTATTTGGTGGTAATTGTTGAAATCTGTTTTTTTTCAAAGGGGAGTTGCTGGAAGCCATCAAACGTGACTTCGGTTCCTTTGACAAGTTTAAGGAGAAGCTGACGGCTGTGTCTGTCGGCGTCCAGGGCTCAGGTTGGGGTTGGCTTGGCTTCAATAAGGAGCAGGGGCGCTTACAGATTGCTGCCTGTTCTAATCAGGATCCACTGCAAGGAACAACAGGTGCGATATAAAAATTGTTGCTCATTTCATTTGGGAGATATGGTGTATTATAAAGCATTCGATTAGAAACCAAAACTAGGCCGGGCGTGGTGGCGCACGCTTGTAATCTCAGTACTTGGGAGGGTGAGACCGGAGGATCCAGGTTCTTGGCCAGCCTCAGCTACTTAGTGAGGCCCTCTGCAACTTAGTGAGACCTTGTTTCAAAATAAAGACTAAAAAATAGGGCTAGGGGTGTAGCTTGGAGGTAGAATGCCCCTGGGTTCAATCCCTAGTACCAAAAAACCAAAAACTAGCAATGTTTAAACTTACCAGAAGTCGGGTGTGGTGGCGTGTGCTTGTAATCCCAGTACTTGTGAGGCTGAGACAGGAGGATCTGGGTTTGGGGCCAGCCTCAGCTACTTAGTGAGGCTCTCCGCCTCAGATAAAGAATAAAAAATAGGACTGGGGGTATAGCTCAGAGGTAGAATGCCCCTCGGTTCAATTCTCAGTACCGCCAAAACAAACAAAAAAACCTTACCATAAACATGTA
>PVLC010021418.1:14166-28198 GCA_004027655.1 Graphiurus murinus
AGTAACAAACACAGCACAGAAGCCGTCTCTCCAAATAGTGCCTTTCCAACAGACTCCCAATAACCCCTCTCTCCAGCAATCCACCTTCCACTAGCAACCAACAACCTTTCCTCCCAGAACTTCTCCAGCAACCCACTCCAGCAACAACCCAGCCAGCCTCTCTCTCACATGCGAGAGGTGGAGGCTCTTAAAGCCACACCGGGCCTAAGCCACGAGGCGTCTCATACAGCTCTCACCTGGGCCGGCCATGAGTCGGGCGTGCTGGTGCATACACTCTGGCGTGGCGCAGCCCTAGAATGATACCACCTGCAGCCACTCTGGCACTCTGCCAGGCGCCATCTAGAGGCGGGGTCTTTCCGGCCGGGCTAGACCCCCGACAGTCTAATTCATCCCATAACATAATATTTATCACTTTGGTGCTCTAGGAATAAGTAAGTAATAAGAGGTAGTGAAGTCCAGGGCTGGGTATGTAGCTCAGTGGTAGAGCACTTTCCTAGCATACATGAGGCCTTGGGTTCCAGGCCCAGCACTGCTTTAGTGTGGTGGCACACATGACTATAATCCCAGTACTTGAGAAGCTGAGACAGGAGGATTACAGGTTTGAGGCCAGTTTCAGCAACTTAGCAAGGTCCTCAGTAACTTAACAAGAGACCTTGTTTGAAAATAAAAAATAAAGCTAGGCATGGTGGCATACACTTATAATCCCAATACTGGGCAAGCTAAAACAGGAAGATCACAGGTTTAAGGTCAGTCTCAGTAACTGAGCAAGACCCTGTTTCAAAATACAAATTTTAAAAGGAGCTGGGAGTGTATCTTGGAGGTAGAATGCCCCTAGGTTTAATCCTAGATAGATAGATAATGATGGGGGGATAGCTAGGAGGTAGAATGCCCCTGGGTTCGATCCCCAGCACCAAAAACAAATAAACAACAAACAAAAAGAGGTAGCAAACTTCTTTGTGCTCTTCTTTCCACTCCTTCTGTTAGGTCCCTTAATCCTACAGAAAGGAGAAATCAATATTATATTTTAATTCAATGTTCTATGAATGTGTTAATTCTGGTGGGGGAGGACATCTCCCCAAAAGCCACAATTATAGAATTAAGGACAGAAGGGCTTCTGTAAGGACATGCCATTTAAATCTGAGTGCCAAGTAAGAGTCTAGTCTAGAAGGATAATCCACATGTCATAGAGATGAGATAGTTTTCCCAAGGGAGAAGATATCTGGAAGATTTTTCACACCAACCTCACCAGAACCCTTGTCATTTTGCAACATATTACTTTATTTGAACCAATAAATGTTTCTTCACCTAATGCTATAAAGTGATAGAATTTCCTAAGCTGTTTGAACAACAGGCTTTACATTAAGAAACATAGTAATATTAGAGCCAGGCATGGCTCATCTGGAACTCAGTTACTCCAGAGGCTGAGGAAGGAGGATGAAAGTTTGAGGTCAGCTTGGGCAATTTAGCAAGACCATGTCTAGAAAATAAAAATGTAAAAAGGGTTGGGGATGTAGCTCAAGGGCAGAGCACTCCTGGATTCAATTCTCAGAACCATTATACAAAAGAACACAGTAATCTTAGAAAATCAGGAGAAGAAAAACACTATAGAAATTTATTTTGTTGTTGTTTTGGTACTGGGGATTGAACTGGGGGTATTCCACCTCCAAGCTATACCCCCAACCCTATTTTTTAAAATTTTGAAACAGGATATCACTAAGTTGCTGAAGAAGATTGCTTAATATCACAGGCTATGCTAAATGACAAGGAAGAGAATTATTAATAAGATTGCATAATGCTCACTTCAGCAAAACAATAAAAAAATCCTCTCATAATTTGAACTTCCTGCTTTTCATCTCTGAGGGAAGCAAATTTAATATATTCAGGTAGATTTTGTTCCATCTGTGTGCCATAGATTATAAGCTTAAGGCTAAAAGGTATTCTGTAGAAAAAAAAGTTTATATATGCAATTTTAAAGTAATTTGCAGCCGGGCGTGGTGGCGCATGCTTGTAATCCCATACAATCCGGGTTCACGGCCAGCCTCAGCTACCTAGTGAGGCACTCCGCAACTTAGTGAGACCCTGTTTCAAAAAAAATAAAGAATGAAAAATAGGGCTGGGGGTATAGCTCGGAGGTAGAATGCCCCTGAGTTCAATCCCCAGTACCGCAAAAAAAAAAAAAAAAGTAATTTGCTAGATTATTTCCATATAGAATAACTAAAAGTAGAAGAGGAAGTAGAATTTAAGAAGGTAGGACTGTTGGATTTCATATCTTCTCCTTCCTTTTTTTTTTTTTGGAGGGGAAGTGAAACTGAATTATGGAGATGTTGAAAAGTGTGTGTATATGTTTGTGCTAGGGACCTTTTTTTAACATCTGAGTCACAATTTAAAACAATTCCCTGTCGTTAATTTCTCATGCCGAGCTTCAAACATTATTTTAAAAAGATATAAGAAGAAAATCGTGTTTTTATAAAAAGCTAGGGTGATTTGTGTCCGAATTTAAAACAGAAACAAAGCAGAGAGTCCCACTGTCCGTTTTAGCATCCAGCAGCTGTGGCCCGGTATCTGCCTCTGAGCGTCTCCATTACTTCATCTATGAGAGGAAGTCAGATTTACAAAAGGTCTAAGGTATAACTTTCCCTTTAGATCCTTTTCTTTCATAAGATAAAGGCTAGGTGGTTTGAGGAAATTCTTACATTTACCGAAAAAAAAATGTGTATAATAATGTTTAAAATCTATTTTCGGAGGGGGAGGGTACTGGGAATTGAACTCAGGCACATTCTACTTCTGAGCTACACCATCAACTCTTTTTATTCTGAAACAGGGTCTTTCTAAAATGCTGGAGGGTCTCACTAAATTGCTGAAGGTGGTCTCTAACCTGCATTCCTCCTGTCTCATCCTCCCAAATACTGGGATTATAAGCATGTGCCACTGTGTGCTGTGCTTGGCTCTCTCCCTTGTTTCATATCATTATCACTACCTCAACATAGATAATTATGGTTGCTTTTCTTCTTAGAAATATCTTGTGGGGTTTTTTTTTTGGGGGGTAACTGGGGATTGAACCCAGGGGCATTCTACCTCTGTGCTATACCCCAAGCACTTTTTAATTTTTTTTTAAAGTTTTTTATTAGTGCATTGTAATCATACATCTTTGTTAGGTATAAGCTGGTAGAGGCATACATACAAGATGTAATCATACATCTCTCATTTAACCCTTCCCCAATTCCTGCCCCATTCCCTCCCCCCTCAAGTTCAGTTTAGTGATTGACTTTGATATGTTTGTGAAAGTACATCGTGTGCATTAGGGTCCCCCCCCACATCACCTTCAGTTAAGTCACCTTCTTTGCTAATCTAAGGTTTCTCCTTCTTCATCTAGAGTCCCTCTTATGTCCCACTTTCTCCCTAGCTTCCGCATATTAGGGAGAGCACCCAATTTTTTACTTTTTGTGACTGACGAATCTCACTTAGCATAATGTTTTTCAGTTCCATTTCCCTGCAAATGACATGATTTTGTTCTTCTTTATGGCTGAGTAAAATTCCACTCTGTACATATGCATAGTTTTGTAATCCATTTATTTTTTTATTTTGAAACAGGTTCTTGTTAAGTTACAGAGGCTGGCCTCCAACCCTTGATCCTCCCATCTCAGCCTTCCAAGTACAGAGATTACAGGTGTGCACCACCACACCTGGATTACTATGATCTACTCTTACATGATGTGAAAATGGCCTCCTCCCAAGTAAAGAAACCATTAAAACACAATGCCCAGGACACAGCCATGAAAGCACGCACCAGGACCTACAGGAACATGCAGGGCAAAGGCGCAGCTCAGACTGGCTCTGTATGGTATGGAAAGAGGAAGAGATGGAGTCACAGCATCTTCTGCCATCTTCTGAGGTGGTATTGATGGTGATCTTCTTTGTGTGTGTGGGGGGGGGACAATGGGGAGTGAACACTGAGATTACATGAAGAAAAGCAGCTTTGATGGCAAAGACGGAATGCTTCATTTGGATCATTTTTTCCTGCCTTTGTATAATGTACCGGGGCAAGGGTATAGCCAGCTGTAGCTCTGGAGAGTGAAACCCAGCATGAACATTTCTTAGCTCTTCATGTGATAGGCCCATGAGGCATCCAGCTGTCACCTCCATGGCTTGGTGCAATGCCTTGGCACGTATTTGTTTAATTGCCTTCATTGGATTACACTGAATCCCCAATATATGCATTTTTTGTTGGCATCTTTGGTAAAGCTGTCATGAATTCCCAGTTGACAACAGTGTTACTTCTCTCTCCAGTTCTTAGAGGTCTCCAATATCATTCTGAGTTCTTCTTTTTCAAGTTTCTACATATTCTTATCCTCATGTCAATGAGGGCCTTTTTGCTAGTATTTAATCCATAAATAGATAATAGATATTTTTATAATAATACTTATTCTCGTACTTAGGAGGCTGAGACAGGAGGATCACAGGTTGGAGGCCAGCCTCAGCCACTTTGCAAGACTCTCAACAACCTAGAGAGACCTTGTTTCCAAATAAGAAATACCATAGGGCTGGGAGTATATCTCAGTGGTAGAATGCCCCTGGGTTGAATTCCTAGTAACACACACACATACACATACATACATACGCACGCACGCACGCACGCACACATAATACTTACTTTCTTATGATTCAAACATGTGCTAAGTCCAAAGAATTGGCTCTAGAACAGGAATCTATGAATGTGTTTCCATAAAGGGCCATATGGTCTCTGTTAAAACTACTCAACTCTGTCATTATAGGACAAAAGCAGTCACAGATAACATATAAACAAATGGACATTGTTGTGTTCCAATAAAATTTTATTTATAAACTGGGCATGGTGGTGCATGTCTGTAGTTCCAGTATTTGGGAGGCTGAAACAAGAGGACTACAGGTTCAAGGCCAGCCTCAGCAACTTAGAGAGACTCTCAGCAACCTAGCAAGACTCTGCTTCAAATTAAAAAAAAAATAAAATAAAATAGGGCTGGGGGTAAGCTTGAAGGTAGAATGCCCCTGGGTTCAACCCCCAGTACCACACACAAAACAAACAAACAAAAGAACTCTAATTACAAAAACAGGCAACCAGTCTGCATTTGGCTCTCAGCCTATAATCTGCCAACTTCTGCTATAGAGTAACATAAATATAAAAATATATATGTATACCAGTAGATACATACAAATAATACATAGATACATGCAAATTATGCAACTGCTCTTTAGCAATTTTTGAAGAATAAAAAAATATCTAGAGCATCTTCTTATCAGATTGAAAGAACATATTTTCCAAACTCTTCTCCATTCATTTCTTTCTTGTATTTAACAGCATCAAATGCAAAGCACGCCTTGGGAGAAGAGATCAGAGGCTTTTTCCTGACCCTCCTCGCTGCCAACATGCTCTGATGTTATTGACAAGTGTCCTCCTTTCAAAAGGCTGCAGCCCAAATAATTGCTTTCATCTTCATTTGCGCGGAGCAAGTTAATACCTAATTAAAATGCCAATCCAATTAAAGATAAAAATCACAAGCCAGTAATGATGCCATTGGAAAGAAATAGCTACCTTCTCATATTTGCATGACTTTTATAGTTTTTAAAGAAACCCCAAATAGAATAGTGTTTGTGAGGCCGCACACAGACTAGGGAGAGGACTGAGTCAGTCTCAGTCTCTCTCTCTCTCTCTCTCTCTCTCTCTCTCTCTCTCTCCTCTCTCCTCTCTCCTCTCTCCTCTCTCCTCTCTCCTCTCTCCTCTCTCCTCTCCTCTCTCTTCTCTCTTCTCTCTCTCTCTTTCTCTGGTATAAAAAGGAGCTTAATGTTCTGGTCAGGAAACTCTGAAACTTAGTATTGATTTTCCGTGCTCAATTTCTCTCCCAAGTCTTGGTCTTTCACTTGAAGATAATTTCATTACCATCGAGAAGCTTGGGCTAGGTGAATGAACAGCAGGAAACAGTTCTGTAAATGCATTCAACCTCTTGCCTCTAGTTGCTGGCTTAGTCAGGCTCGTTTCCTCAGTTAGCACCTGGTGCTCTCGCCTCTAGAACAAGATACTTTTGAATGTATATAGTGGTTGGAAGAATTCCAAATGACCTCTCATAGGAAGTCATTAACTGAGCATCCATGGCAAATTGGCATGTTCCAATCTTGCCTGCCCCGGTGGCTGAATGGCCTTCTTTCCATAGGGCTATCTGATTTGTCCCTATCTGAGGCTCTTCCCAATTATTGGCAGAATTGAACTGGCTCAATGACAGGTCAATCTTTTGGATTGTTTTGTGTGGGATAAGAACTCTCAAGCAAATATGCTCTGGATCATGTCTCTCCTTGTAAGATGTCTTGAATTAGCTTGAAAACTGTAGAGATGATCTCAGTAGGAAGAGGAGCTTTGGGGAAAGTGATAGCAAAATATCAGAAAGAGAAACCACTGTTGCTTACTTCCTTATGGTGTGTGTGTGTGTGTGTGTGTGTGTGTGTGTGTGTGTGTGTGTTACTGGGGATGGAACCCAGGGGCCTTTTACCTCTGGACTACAACCCTAGCCCTATTTTATTTTGAAACAGAGTTTCACTAAGTTGCTGAGGCTGGCCTCGAACCTCTGAGTCTCCTGTCTCAGCTTCCTAAGTACTGGGATTACAGGTGTTTACCACCATGCCCAGCTCCTTGTGGGTTTTTAATGTTACGTATTTATGTATGTATGTATTATTTATTATTTACCTATTCATCCATACATTCATTTATTCACTTATTTATTTATTTTTGAAGTAGTTGATGTAAATTCCTGGCTTATTAGATAAACTGACATTCAAATGAGTAATGAAGAAAAATAGAAAATATTATAATGGGTGATGACTTATAAAATACGTTCCTGGCTTCTTCAAAAATATGCAGTTTTCAGTGAAGGTTAACTAAGTAAATACCAAGCGGTGTATTCACTCTCACACGATATTAGGAGTGAATATTGATACAACATTTTTTTTTCATGTGTAGTACTAGAGATGGAACCCAGAGGTGTTCTACCTCCCAGCTACACCCCCGGTCCTATTTTATTTTGAAACAGGGTCTCACTAAGTTGCTGAAGGACTCACTAAGTTTCTGAGGCTGGCCTCTAACTGCGATCCTCCTGTCTCAGCCTCCCAAGTACTAGAATTATAGGCATGTGCCACCACACTCTGCTTCATACAGCATTTTTGAGGGGTACTTGGACAATATGAATCAAAAGCTTTGAAATTATTCAGCTCCCTTAATCTAGTAATAAATCCACTTCTAGGAATTTATGCTAATCAAAATATTCAGAAAAAAACAAAAAGCAAAATATTCAGAAATAAACAAAAAGGTTCATGGCTGGTCTTCAAAGGGTAAAAGTGAAAACAACAAAATGTCCAGTAAGAGAGAAATTGTTAAATAACTTATGGTCAACCCATATGGAATATTCATTTATTATTCATTTAACAAATATTTATTAAGCCCCTGTTAGTGTCACACACTTTTTAGACACTAGGGTGTGACAGTATTGGAAAATTGCTCTAGTATTAATTTCCAAAATGTTAAAAGCAATCAGAGTCTGGGTGCTGTGCACACACTCAGGCAGAGAGTGCTTTGCCTGTTGCTCCTCAGAGCTCCCCCTCCCCTCTGTCCTTTGTCCTAATGTTTACCCATAGTAAAACCTTTAGCCTTAAAAATATGTAGAGACAATTGAAAACCCTAAGATCACAGTGACTCTTCCTGGCTCACTTCAGAGCCGTAAAGATAGCAAGAGCCTTATGCCTTGCTCTTAGAGATCCCACAGAACTACATGGCTGTAATTTGTGCCTCTATTTCCCTCCTCTTCTTTGAGACCCGGAAAGGTAAACTCCATGTGCTGCTTCAAAGGCCCCATAGTTTATGAGTAACCAATACAGCCCAATACACCAGGCACGCTGCTTTTCTTCTCTTCTCTTTCTATTCCCTACTGACTTTGTAATAAAATTTTTTGTTAATGCTACAACCAAGCCGTATATTAGTTTTAATTTCCAGATTCAATTTGTTTTCTTTGAATCAAGGAAAAGAGCCCCCAATGCCATTACAATCATAACAAGGGGTAAAACTGAACAAGACAATTAAGATCCCTGCCCTTGTGAAACTTACATTCCAAAGAAGGAAAAATAGCCAAAGCCAAACAAATAGGAGGTATTAGAATGCAAAAAAAAAAAAAAAAAAAAAAAAACATGTTTTGGTACTAGGGATTGAACCTAGGGGTATTCTACATCCAAGCTACACCCCTAGCCCTTTTCATTTATTATTTTGAAACAGGGCCTCACTAAGTCGCTGAGGCAGGCTGGTGTTGAACCTGTGATACTCCTTTCTCAGCCTCCCAAGTACTGGGATTACAAGAGTGTGCCACCAAGCCTGCCTAAGAAACATCTTTTCATAGCATATTTTGTGGTAAAAGTTAGAAAACATTAAGATCCAAACTATATAAAATTATAGATTTAAGAAATCCTTGAAGAAAGTTTTTGTTTTTGTTTTTTGTGCTACTGAGGACGGAACCCAGGGGCCTTCTGCCTCTGACCTACACCCCCCATCCCCATCAGCACTTTCTAGTTTTTGTTTTGAAACAGGGTTTTTGCTAAATAGCTGAGGGCCTCACTAAGTTGCTGAGGCTGGCCTCGAACCTATGATCCTCCTGTCTCAGCCTCTCAAGTACTGGGATTACAGGTGTGTGCCACCATGCATGGCCATGAAGAAGGTTTTAATGTGAATATATAATTATTTCTGGGTTGTGGGATTTATATTTTTAGATTTTCTTTTGGTACTGGGGATTGAACCCATGGGCATTCTACTTCTGAGCTATACCCTACCCTTTTTATTTTTTATTTTGAAACAGGGTCTCACTAAATTGCTAAGGCTGGCCTTGAATCTGTGATTCTTTTGTCTCAGATTACAGCCATGCACCACTGAGCCCAGCTAGCTGTGGGATTATGGATATTGTTACAGATAGAATAGGCTAGATCTTGCCATCGTAACACATAACTTTACTCTTCAGGGGCTTTAAACAGCAAAGGTTTATTTTGCATGGTGCAGGTTCCACTGGTAGTTTTTTGTTTTTTGTTTTTTTTTTGCGGTACTGGGAATTGAACTCAGGGGCATTCTACCTCTGAGCTATACCCCCAGCCCTATTTTTTATTCTTTATTTTGAAACAGGGTCTCACTAAGTTGCGGAGTGCCTCACTAGGTAGCTGAGGCTGGCCATGAACCCAGATCGTCTGGTCTCAGCCTCCCAAATGCTGGGATTACAAGTGTGTGCCACCACGCCCAGCTTTCCACTGGTGGTTCTAGGTGACTCTCTTGGGCAGCAGTGATCCATTTGAAGGTAGAGTGTTAGGTGACTGAAGCAACAGGGACTTCTGCACACTGGGGCGGGCTAGAAAGAGGTAGGGATTCAGGAACTGGCAATTCACTGCTATTACCTATCAGTGACTCGGGAACTTCTATTCATATTTCATGAGCCACCACAAGTCACATGAGCATGCCTAACCGGGGGTAGGGAGAGGGGGGATACCATCCATCCATATTCCTGGAAGAAAAAGGGAAGCAGAAGCCGGGCGTGGTGGCGCACGCTTGTAATCCCAGCATTCAGGAGGCTGAGACCAGAGGATCCTGGTTCGCGGCCAGCCTCAGCTGGGGTGTAGCTCGGAGGTAGAATGCTGGGGGTGTAGCTCGGAGGTAGAATGCCCCTGAGTTCAATCCCTAGTACCACAAAAAAAAAGGGAAGCAGAGACTGTACACAGGGGAACTTGGACCACAGATATAGCTTTCTTTCTTGTACTTGTCTATATTTTTTTACATTGTCTTTAGTGAACTTGTATATGATTATAAACACAAAGAAAAAGGGTTTTCTTTGAAAGAGAGTTGACTTAGTTTAAAAACAAGCTATTTGGGGCCAGGAATGTAGTTCAGTGGTAGAATGCTTGCTTTGCATGTATGAGGTCTTGGTTCTATCCCCAGAACTGCAAAAACAAATAAATCACCAATAAGGGGGGAGGGGGGAAAGCAGGTTATTCTGTGACTTGGAAATTTCCTGTAGTACACTATCCTCAAATTTTGAAACTGTGCCAACACCCCTAAGCAAGAAAAGGGGAGCCTAGGGCTTTCTGATCAATTCCAACAAGTCCTTGGTAGGAACTATAATTAAGCATTTACTGGGTGCCTTTTCCCTTTAAAACCTTGTACTTACCAAATATAATGTGGTTTTTTGTTTGTTTGTTTGTTTTTGCGGTACTGGGGATTGAACTCAGGGGCGTTCTACCTCCTAGCTATACCCCCAGCCCTATTTTTTATTCTTTATTTTGAAACAGGGTCTCACTAAGTTGCAGAGTGCCTCACTAGGTAGCTGAGGCTGGCCGCGAACCCAGATCCTCCGGTCTCAGCCTCCCGAATGCTGGGATTACAAGCGTGCGCCACCACGCCCGGCTTATAATGTGGTTTTAATAACAGAACTGGAAAAGATCACAATCATTAATTTTTAAGTTTTGGTCTCTGTCTTTTGTAGGCCAGAATTTACATGTCGGTCTTGACTACCCAATAAACATTCTGGTAAAAAGGAGAAACTAAAATATCTCTGGCCTGTAGTTAGTCAGTGCTAACTGAGAAGGAAGTGAGGCCATACCTCTTCCCAGAATAGGGCACAGTTCTCAGCACTTGCTCATGGCAAGTGCTTACTCCATTTTTGTAGAACTGAGTTGACAAAATTAAGATAACACAAGAAACAGACATTGGGGGAAAAAACTAAATGTTAGTTTATTTATGTTAGATCAGTGATTCTCATAGCCAAGTGTGGTGGCACGTGCCTGTAATCCCAGTACTTGGGAGGCTGAGATAGGAGGATTGCAGGTTTGAGGCCAGTCTCAGCAACTTAGTAAGACCCTGTTTCAAAGTAAAAAAATATAAAGGGCTGGAGGTGCAGCTTGGAGGCAGAATGTTCCTGGGTTCCATTCCCAGTACCAAATAAATAGATAAATAAATAAATGTCATTAAATAAATCAGTGGCTCTCCACTGGAAGTAGTTTTGCCCTCAGGGACATTTGACAATCAATGGAGACATTTGAAGGGGTCACGATTCGGAGAGTGCATTACTGGCATCTAATGGGTAGAGGGCAGGAGTGCTGTTGAACATCCTACAGTGCACAGAAGTCTCCCCAGCCCACTAATTAAAAATACCCAAAGAATCATTTGGTCCTAAAAGTCAGGACTACTGAAGTGGACAGGTCCAGGTCCAGAGTGATTGCCTAAAAACATCTCTGAGATACACAAGTCACCCCAGAAGCTGAAGTTCTCTGTCCACTTGTCCATCAAACAATATGGAATCCAGTCAGCCTCATGGATTCTCACCACGTTCCTACTAACTTTCAGGAATGACTTGGGGCGACTTAGCTTCCTCTCTTCCTTCAGCATGGTAGAAAACACACACAGGGATGTCATCATATCCATCTACGTGGAAGCCTGGTGTTGACCTGCAGCATCAGTCAAAGAATTTCAGAGAAGCTTATCAGTGCCTCCAGCCAAATCTCCATCTTTGTTCTGACTGAAATAAAGCCTTCTTCTAAGAGCGCTTCCTAACAGCAATCCAATGAGATGCTATAAAGTATGCCAGATCCAATTACTCTCTGCATTCTTGGCCTTTATTTGGAAAAACCAATTCTCCCTAAGCCACTAAAGTCATTCAAAAAACATGCCAAGGTGACCACATTAAAGGAAGCGGAATCTTAATGAAAGTCCTGACACCCACGAAGTACTAAT
Source organism: Graphiurus murinus (assembly GCA_004027655.1). Classification (NCBI taxonomy): domain Eukaryota; kingdom Metazoa; phylum Chordata; class Mammalia; order Rodentia; family Gliridae; genus Graphiurus; species Graphiurus murinus. The sequence goes on from PVLC010021418.1 coordinate 25,940, forward strand.
GAGAGGGCAGGCTTGGTCTCTTAGTCGAGAGTCTCAAGCGTGCCCAGAATATTAACATTTTTTTTCTGCAGAGGCAAATGATTCTATCATAATGACAGAGACGGTCCGCTAATGCCTGATCCAGATGCACTGTCACAGAATGAATCAGCAGGACCATTAGAAATGGCCACAATAGTATACAACATGGATAGCATGGGTTTTCAGTGCGTCCTCTGTGTTCATGGAGGGAGTCTTCTTCTCAATCAGATGCAGCTGCTATGCGATGCACAATGACCATGTTTCCTGCCTCTTACCAAGCAAAGTTCATTAACTTGGTGGGCAAGGAGTATCAGGGGTGAGACAGAAGCCACAGGTGAGAAGCAGGAGAGGGAGTCTCAAGCGAATGGTGCTCTCTACCTGTGTAGTCCAATTATCTTACTCGAAACATGGAGGGCAATGCAGAAAAGTACAAAACATAGCTTAAAATAACATATATTGGTTATCTCGCTCCCCCCCCCCCTTTGCCACTGGGGATTGAACCCAGGGCCATTTTACCTCCAAGTTACACACTCAGCCCTTTTTGTTCTTTATTTCAAACAGGGTCTTGCTAAGTTACTGAGGCTGGCCTCCAACCTGTGATCCTCCTGGCTCAGCCTCCCAAGTACTGGGATTACAGGTGTGCACCACCACACCTAGCTTATCTCACATTTTTTTGTGGGCCCTGTGCTGGTCCTTGCAATCAAGCAAGGAGCAGTGGTCTCATCTGAGACTTGAGGACTTCATCCAAATTTGTTCAGGTTGTTGGCAGAATTTAGTTCATTGAAGTCGGTAGAGGCTCTAACCTAGAGGTTCTTGGCCTAGAGGTCACCTCCTCTGTAAGTTATTTACAACATGGTTGTTTGCTTCTTCAAGGGCATTAGGAGAGACATCCTGTCTCAAGTCTCTTCTTTCAGGGAAGGCTTGAACACTCTTAATTTTTTATTGGAACTGGGGATTGAATCCAGGGGTACTCTACCTCTGAGTATACCCTCAGTCCCCCTTTTTATTTTTATTTGGAAACAAGGTCTCACCAAGTTTCTGAGGGTCTTGCTAAGTTGCTGAGGCTGGCCTCAAACGTGTAATCCTCCTGTCTCAGCCTCCCAACTACTGGGATTACAGGTGTGTACCACTGCACTGGACCTGGACTCTCTCTTAAAAGGCTCCCCTGGTTATATGGGACCCACCCAGGATAATCTCCTTTTTGATTAATTCAAAGACACCTGCTTAGGGACCTCACTACATCTGTAAAACCCTGCTACCTTTGCTGTACTATTTTATTTAGAAGCAATTCATAGGCTCCACTCCCCACTCAAGAGAAGAGGATTAATTACACCAAGGTGTGAATACCGGGTGGGGGCAATCATGGGAATCATCTTAGAATTCTGCCTCTCACAACAGCATTGTGTATGTGACCCCAAGAACACTGACCAGAAAGGAGGATAAGTATATTGGATGTCAGAGTCCAGTTCTTATCCAATTAAATGACAGCTTGAAATAATGTGCCAAAACTAGCGATGAAAAACAAGACTCATACTAAGCTTTTAACATGGGGAGCTGGCTTAAAAACAGTTCCTGGAAAAAGACATGGGGGGTTTTAATTGTTTATAAGCACAGTAAGTAAGGCTTATATTGTGTGATGTTTAAAAAGGCCCATAATTCAATTTAGAGAGCAATAATAATTATATAGTGTTCAGATAAAGAAAGAAAACATGAACAGTGGGCTTGGTACTGCACATGCCAAGCCACATCTGGAACATTTTTTGGCAGTTCTAGGCTTGACATTTTTTTTTTTTTTTTTTTTTTTTTTTTTTTTTTTTTTTTTTTTTTTTTTTTTTAAGGGTTTAAGCCTGAACTAAGCTACATTATAATCTAGGTTATTTAGGTGAATGTGGGCTAAATGGCAAATTCAATCTGTATTGGTATAGAAAAGGTTGAAATTTATGCAAAGATTTTTAAACTTTAATTTTTATCTGTAGATAATACATACTCTCTTAATTGCTTTTCTGGGATATTTCCCTCAACTTACTTATGCAAATTTCATATTGGTGTCAACAACTGTCTATGTCACATGAGCCACCTATCACATATTTCTGATGAGCTAGTGGTAGAAAAGTGATGGGAAGCCGGGTGTGGTGGCCCACACCTGTAATCCCAGTACTTGGGAGACTAAGGAGAGCAGGAGCACAGGTTTGAGGCCAGCTTCAGTGATTTATGAGACTCTCATCAACCTACAGAGATCCT
>PVLC010021419.1:0-27999 GCA_004027655.1 Graphiurus murinus
GGGATTGAACTCAGGGGCATTCTACCTCCGAGCTACACCCCCAGCCCTATTTTTTATTCTTTATTTTGAAACCGAGTCTCACTAAGTTGCAGAGTGCCTCACTAGGTAGCTGAGGCTGGCCGCGAACCCGGATCCTCTGGTCTCAGCCTCCCGAATGCTGGGATTACAAGCGTGCGCCACCACGCCCGGCTTATTCTTTATTTTTGAAACAGGATCTAAGTTGTGGAGTGTCTCACTAGGTAGCTGAGGCTGGCCGTGAACCTGGATCCTCCGGTCTCAGCCTCTCAAATGCTGGGATTACAAGTGTGTGCCATCATGCCTGGCTTCTATTTTTAATTCTTTATTTGGAAACAGGGTCTCACTAAGTTGCAGAAGGCCTCACTAAGTAGCTGAGGCTGGTGGCAAACCTGCGATCCTCCTGTCTCAGCCTCCCAAGTACTGGGATTACAAGTGTGTGCCACCACAGTCATTTCTCTTTAGGCCTTTGCCCATTGCTCATCTCTGTCCTGGCTCTTCGATCTCTCTGCTTGTCCTCCACTGCCGGCACTGGTGAGGCCCTCCTGCTCCTGGTGAAAAGACCTTCTTGGGTCTGGCGGTGCCTGGGAAAGGCAGGGCTACCTTCTGTGGTTACGGTATCTTGGGCAGGAAGCAGCAAGGAAGGCACATCCTCGCAGCTTAGGTGACTCCCTTGGGCACGGAGCCTCGTGCCCATCCTCGCTTCTCAGGTGCCAGAGCTGATGTAGAAGAAATAAGTAGGTAGAAAGGAGACAGGAAGGGAAAGTAAAATAGAACTTTAATATAAAAAACCTGGCTTTTACTCACAAATCAGTTCTCTTTCCCAGGCCTGACTCTCCCAAATTCCTGGGAAATCTATAAATCTTAGAGTTAACTAGAAGAAGGTATAATTGCCCTGTGCATTGATAGTAAGACAGGTATGATATTTTGAAAAACCTCTAATTTAGGACACTCTCCAGCTTATCTGTCATTCAGCTAATGAGGACTCCAATCAGCCTGAGGACCCTCAGGTTGACCATAAACTGCCTCGGGGACTACAGGACTGAGATCATCCTCAGGCCCTCCTCTAGCCCATCCCTCAATAAAGTCCTCTATAAGAAGAGAGGTCTGAACTTCCCAAAATGCCCTTCCTCATCTTCAGGTGGCCCGCATTTTTTTTTTTTTCTTTTTGCGGTACTGGGGATTGAACCCAGGGGCAGTCTACCTCTGAGTTACACCCTCCAGCCCTATTTTTTATTCTTTATTTTGAAACAGGGTCTCACTAAGTAGCTGAGGCTGGCCTTGAACCTGTGATCCTCCTGTTTCAGCCTCCCAAGTACTGGGATTACAAGCATTCGCCATCACACCTGGCTCCGCATTCTCTCTTGAATGTGTATTTCTTCCTTTTTCCCCAAATAAACCTCTGCCCATGTGTCTAACTGGCGCATGCTGAAATTCTTTCCCTTCAGGTTAACCGAGGACCCTACAGCTCCTGAGCTGAGGATTCACCCCGACAGAGCCCCGCGGTGGTGCCCGCGGCGTGGGCGTGGCCTGCGGGTGGAGCAAGGTCCAGCCCTGGCGCCTCCGTTTCCAAGCCTTGGCCAAGTCTGAACTAGCCCATGGCCTGGCAGCCCCGTCTGATCCTCACTGCTTTCCTTAGATAACACAGCGGTCCCAGCCAAAGGTGCAGGCCTGCCACACGCCCACTACCTGTGACTGCTGGCTGGAGCCAGCCACAGACGCGGGCTCTGCTCAACACCGACCAAGTCAGTCTTGTGAGCGCGGGGAGCCGGCTGCCTGCTCCCGGCCGATCGCCCGCCATCACTCCGCTTCCCAGTCGGCGCGAGCCTCAGGGCCAGACACTTTGATCATCGGGCAACAGTGCGCCCATTGCTGAGCGAGGGACAGGGCCTTGGTCCAAGCCACCTGGAAGGGAGACCCAATCAGGCTGTTAAGTTGGCCAGCACACGAACCCATTTCCCCGTGGCTACGCGCAGAAACCGCGTCCAGGCAGGAGCCGCCGCCGCTCCCCACTCACGCAGCTTCCAAACTCATGGCTAGTTCAAGTTCCCTCCGCTGGGAAAAGCCGGCTCCAGAGCCTCCGGCTTGGTCACGTGCTCTGGAGCCGCGCGATCACGTGGCCCGCATCTCAGTCATGTGCACCCTTGATCCAATCCGCGCGGCCCGGAAGAAGAGGCGTAGTGATTGGCTCATTCCCGCCAGAGGGCGGGGCTCTTCCTCCTAAAGAGGGTACAGAGTCTCCCGGCCTCCGTGGTCCGCGTGAACATCGCTCTCTCGCGAGATTAGGCCGTGGGCGGGCGCCTCTAAGCTCCACAATGCACCGCGCGGGGGCGGGGCAGCTCCCTATTTGGCGCGGCCTAGCGCGCTGCGTGCGTCATCTTCCTGAGCCAGTGTTGGCGTTGGGGTGCTCCTCGCTCTAAAACCTTGTGTCCCCTTCTTGTTCCCTCCTGAAGTCGCCAAGTTTCTTGCTTTGTTTTTAAGTTACTAGGGATTGAACCCAGAAGCATTCTACCTCTGAGCTACACCCCCAGTCCCATTTCGTTTGGAATAAGGTCTCAGGTTGATGAGAGTCGCACTATAGCTAAGGCTGTCTTCGAACCTGGGATCCTCCTGTCTCAGGCTCCCAAGTACTGGGATTACAGGCGTGCACCACCACGCCCGGTTCTGCCAAGTTTTTAAAACTGGGCCCAGCGGCTTCCCCCACTCCCGGCCTCTATGGCGCTGCCCTCTCCGAAGCCCTTGAGCCTTTCCTTCCGCCCGGCTGGCCCAGCGAGCATTCATTTTAGGGTTCCAGCCGGACTATCGCTTCTTAAGCCGAGATCCATGGATGAGCTTCTGGGAGCAGTGACCTCTCCAAGTTGTATGCAGTGCATGCAGAGGGTTGTATGCAGGGCTGCAGAGATGCCTTCGGCGGCCTGCGATGTTGGGGACCCTCACAGGACCCGCAGGGTTCTACTCTGCGCGTCGTTAGTAAGGGACCTGTGACGCGGTCCTGAAGTGCTGGTGAAACAAGCGGAAGCCGGGCGTAATGGCGCATGTCTGCCATCCCAGTACTTGGGAGGCTGAGGCAGGAGAATCGCTGGTTCGAAGCCAGCCTCAGCAATTTAGTGAGGCTCTCGACAACTTCAAGACCCTATTTCCAAATATACAATAAGGCTGGGGGCGTAGCCCGGAGGTGGAACACCTCTGGGTTCCATCCTCAGTAACACACACACGCACACACAACAAAACAGAAGTGAATATCCTAATTCTATTTCTGTTACCCTCTTCACACACCTCAACCTATTCCTACAGGAATACTTGCCACTACCAGCACACCTTTTTTGGGGGTGGATTGATTCCAGGGGCTTTCCACCTCCAAGCTATACCCCTAGCCCTTTTAATTTTTTTTTTGAAACGGGGTCTCGCAATGTTATTGAGGCTGGCCTCCTACCTGCGATCCTCTGGTCCCCCCACCCCCACCCCAAGTAATAGAGTTACAGGTGTTTGCCACCACACCCGGGTTTCACACAACATTTGATTGCGTGCCTCCCTACTGAGCTCCTGGGCTTCTCTCTGCACGAACATTTAACCGTTCCTCCTTTCCTCAAACATTGTTTGGGCCCATGTGTGGAGGGATGAGGGGTGGTCTGAACAGGGTGGTGAACACTGGCTATTGGCTGCTCTTGAGCCTCACATCTCTCTGGGGCTGGATCCCCCGGGTCTCACAGCTTCTCCCTCATCTGCAACTTCACTGCCTCCCCAGCTAGATCATGATGGCGGAGGAAACAGTACCGGGGCTGACCGGGCAGGAGGCTGACTAGTTGGGAGGCTCCTGGTGGGGGAAAGCCTAGGAGAGGAAGAGAGCAGAGAAGGCAGCTGGGCCAGCGCTTTGGTTCTCCGAGGGTTGCCAGGTAGGCCTGTGAACTGATGAGATAGATGAGCGTTTTGGAAGAGCCTCTGCCTGTGGTGGGTCCTGTGAACGGGGCGGGGCAGGGATGCAAGGGAGTGGGGCCGCAGAGGTGGGAAGGGAGACCACCTGAGCAAAGGGCGGAGGTAGAACTGTGAACATTTGCAGGAGCCTTTCCGATTCCAGTTTGCCCATCTGTAAAGTGTGAGAATTGGATTCCATCTTTAAAGTCCTCCCACGTCGGATCCAAATTTAGCAACCCTTCAGGTCGGTGCAGTTTTACAGGTAGTTAAAATAGGAGAGAGAAAGATAATGATAATGGGAAGGAAGGGACACCTGAGAGGGGAAGAAAGGGAGGAAACAGACGCCAGAGGGTTACTGGAGAGAGGTTTTTCAGGGCAGAGCAGGACCAAGAGTCTGCCCAGGTCAAGATAGTCCTTCTAGCCAGGTGTGGTAGCATGTACTAGCAATCCTAGTACTTGGGAGGCTGAGATAGGAGGATCTCATGTTTGAGGCCAGCCTCAGCAACTTAGTGAGGCCCTGATTCAAAATAAAAAATAAAAGCCACATGGGGCATGGGGCACACACTTGTAATCTCAGTACTTGGGAGGCTGAGACAGGAGGATCACAGGTTCACAGCCAGCCTCAGCTATTTAGTGAGGCCCTCAGCAACTTATGAGACCCTGTTTCAAAATAAAGAATAAAAAATAGGGCTGGGGGTATAGGTTGGAGGTAGAATGCTCCTGGGTTCCATCCCCAGTACCGAGAAAAAAAAAAAAAAAAAGCCAGATGGGGCATTGCACACACTTGTAATCTCAGTATTTGGGAGGCTGAGACAGGAGGATCACAGGTTCATGACCAGCCTCAGTTACTTAGTGAGGCCCTCAGCAACAGACACTGATTCAAAGTAAAGAATAAAAAATAGGGCTCGGGGTATAACTCGGAGGTAGAGTGCCCCTGGGTTCAATCCCCAGTACCACAAAAATAAAAATAAAAAACGGGTGTGGTGGTGCATGCCTGTAATCCCAGTACTTGGGAGGATGAGACAGGAGGATCGCAGATTCAAGGACAGCTGCAGCAAGTGGTGAGATGCTCACCAACCTAGCAAGATGCTGTTTCAAAATAAAAAACAAAACAGGGGTGGGAGTGTACTCAGAGGTAGAATGTCCCCGAGTCCAATCCCAAGTCTCAATCAATCAAACAAACCAACAGAAAACCTTCTTAGATTCAAACCCTTGACTGTCCCGCTGTGACCTTGGCCAGTTCACCCAGCTCTCTCGGTCTCACGTGCTGTCTCTGTAATGCGTGGATAGTAGTAATCCACATTTCCACTACTAGCACATTGCTGTCACCAGATGGGGGTCTGAGGAGGTTCCCCAGAAAGGAGAAGGGGACCTCAACTCAGCCCTGTCAGGCCCTTGACTTACACCACAGAAAGAAAAGTTAGGATGCTTCAAGAGAGGCCCAGGCAACAGGAAAGCGAGCAACACTGCAGGATGCTGACACAGGAGGAGAGGCAGCGGGGCGGGCACTGGAGGGCGAGGCGTGCTTTTGAAGTCTCAGGTCAGGCCCTTTCTTTTCTTTTCTTTTTTTTTTTTTTTGCGGTACTGGGGATGGAACTCAGGGGATTCTATCTCCGAGCTATACCCCCAGCCCTATTTTTTATTCTTTATTTTGAAACCGAGTCTCACTAAGTTGTGGAGTGCCTCACTATTTCTTTCTTTTTTTTTTTTTTTTTCTTTCTTGCATTACTGGGGATTGAACCCAGGGGCATTCTACCTCTGAGCTACACCCCCAGCCACTTTTTTTATTCTTCATTTTGAAGCAGGGTCTCAGTAAGTTGTGGAGAGCCTCACTAAGTAGCTGAGGCTGGCCTCGAACCTTCAATCCTCCTGTCTCAGCCTCCCAAGTACTGGGATTACAAGTGTGCGACAGCACGCCCGGCTTTTCAAGCCCCCCCCTTTAAAGGGAAACTTTGTAAATAAAAACTGGGTGTAACCGGTGAGCACGCGAGGTATGTGGGGTGGCGTCCTCATTAGTAAGCTTGATTCTTTAGATGGTGGAGTACGGAGTGGGTCCCTGTGGTCTGGTCTCAGCATCTTTAGGTTGACATTTAGTTAATAGCGATTGGACTGTTACCCATATCATGGGTTTCTAACAATATCTCTCTGTAGGCTTCTTTTAATTAGTCTGAAAACATTCTGTAAGCTAACAAGGTATATAGGTGCCAAGTAACTAGATTTACAGTACTCTAAGATTTATTGGACCTTGTGTGTGTGTGTGTGTGTGTGTGTGTGTGTGTGTGTGTGTGTGGTACTGGGGATTGAACCTAGGGGCATTTGCGGTGTTTCCTTAACCAGTTAAGGTCTAAGAGCAAGGCTTGGCCTGCTAAATAAGGTATGTGTGACATTTCTCGCTTTACATTATTTTATTCTGGAAATTTGGGCTTTGCTTCCATATTAAAAGATTTTTTGAGAGGTGCAGGATGCTAAACAAATTGAAGTCATTCGGGGGCTGTATACAATGCCTCGGCTTGGCAGGGATACTCATTAACTCTACAAATACCGGCAGCTGAGTCAAGAGAACTTAGGTTTCTTATCATAAGTAAAGGAAGCTTCAAGACAGAGAGCTTGCCAAACTCTCCGCTTACCTAAAACTTATTAACTAGCTATCTTCTAGCTGCCTGAACAAATAGGAAAGATTTATCTAATGAATAGTAATAGTTTCTTCTTCGCTATTAACCTCTAACCCTGCTCTCTACTAAAAGAATAATTCATTTACACTTTTGTATTTTTGTAAACTTCTGCTGCTCCCCAAATCTTAGCAAACACTATGGGAAATAGCTTTTCTAGTTAAAAATGTACCCACTTAACTCTAGGGAAAAACAAGGCTGTAAAAATTCTTGTTTTGTATACCTTGTCGTGATGAGCATATATAACACTCATGAGATGAATTAAAACAGATGCGTCTTAACATACATGGTGTGTAAGCGTACTCTCACTCGCTCTCGACCTCGTCTCGATCCCCACCTAACGAGGGACCCCCCAGACTCTACCGCTTTGAGGGCTGCCTCCCGGCAGGCATTGTACCTCCGAGGTACACCCCCAGCCCTATTTTATTGTTTGAAACAGGGTTTCCCTAGGTTGTTGAATGTCTGACTAGTTGCTGAAACTGTCCTAGAACCTGCAATCCTCCTGTCTCAGCCTCCCAAGTACTGGGATTACAGGTGTGCACCACCTTGCCTGGCTTATTGGAACTTTTGAGTTTAGGCCTGGACAAAAAAGAGGGTACTGATTGTGTGTGTGTGTGTGTGTGTGTGTGTGTGTGTGTGTGTGTGTATGTTACTGGAAATGTAACCCAGGGGCTTACTTCCTTCAAGCTACACCCCCAGGCCTTTTTTATTCCTTATTTGGAAATAGGGTCTCACTAAGTTATGGAGAGCCTCACTAAGTTATGGAGAGCCTCACTAAGTTATGGAGAGCCTCACTAAGTTGCTGAAGCTGGCTTTGAACCTGTAATCCTCCTATCTCAGCCTTTCAAGTACTGGAATTATACATGTGTGCCACCACGCCTAGCTTTTTTTTTTTTTGCAGTACTAGGGATTGAACCCAGGATCATTCTACCTCGAGCTAAACCCCCAGCTCTATTTTTTTTTTTTAGTACTGGGAATTAAACTTGGGCATTTCACCTCTGAGCTATACCCCCAGCCCTATTTTTTATTCTTTATTTTGAAATAGGGTCTCACTAAGTTGCGGAGTGCCTCACTAGGTAGCTGAGGCTGGCCGAAAACCCGGATCCTCCTGTCTCAGCTTCCCAAGTACTGGGATTACAAGCATGGGCCACCACGCCCAGCCCCCAGCTGTACTTTTTACTCTTTATTTTGAAACAGGGTCTCACTAAGTTGCGAAGGCCCTCACTGAGTAGCTGAGGTTGGCCGTGAACCTGCTCTTGTCTCAGTCTCCCAAGTACTGGGATTACAAGTGTGCACCAACACCCCCGGCTCTACGCCTGGCTTTAAAAAATTTTTTTTGGAAACAGGATCTTACTAAGTTGCAGATGGCATCACTAAGTTGGTGAGGCTGGTCACGAACCTTCTGTCCCTATTTTATTTTTATTTTGAAGCAGAGTCTCATTAAATTGTTGAAAGCCTCGCTAAATTGCTCAGGCTGGTCTCAAATCTGTGATCCTCCTGTTTTAGCCTCTCAAGTACTGGGATTACAGGTATGTAACACCACACTGGCTCTTGGTGGACCTTTTAGGTTGAAAATTACAGCCCCTCAGCCGGGCGTGGTGGCGCACGCTTGTAATCCAGCATTCGGAAGGCTGAGGCCGGAGGATCCGGGTTCCCGGGCAGCCTCAGCTGCTTAGTGAGGCCCTCTGCAACTTAGTGAGACCCTGTTTCAAAATAAAGAATAAAAAATAGGGCTGGGGGTGTAGCTCGGAGGTAGAATGCCCCTGAGTTCAATCCCCAGTACCGCAAAAAAAAAAAAAAAAAAAAAAAATTACATCCCCTCTTCCTTCCTCGTTTGTCTTTTTTCTACCTTTCCTTCATCATCTTTGCTACCTCCTGACTATAAGAAGTCATGACAGGTGCCTTTGGGTTTTAGGGGACATTACAGTCAAGGAACTACAGCTTGGAAAATAAAAATAAACATTTACTTAAATGATCTCCAGAAAAAAATATGTCAACTATTAACACAATTTGCCCCTGGAGAAGGGAACTGAGTGACTGGGGTTGGAGGACAAAGGATTGGAAGGAAAAAAACTTTTCTTTTTTTTTTTTGTACTGGGGATTGAACCCAGAGGCTTTCTATCTCTGAGCTATGCCTCTAGTCCGTTTTAAACATTTTATTATTATTTCTTGTAGTACTGGGGATTGAACCCAGAGGCATTTTGCCTCTTGAGCTATACCTCCAGCTATATTTTATTTTGAAATAGGGTCTTGCTAAGATGCCAAGGCCAGTCTCAAATCTTTTTTTTTTTTTTTTTTTGCGGTACTGGGGATTGAACCCAGGGACATTCTACCACCGAGCTACACCCCCAGCCCTATTTTTTATTCTTTATTTTGAAACAGGGTCTCATTAAGTTGCTGAGGGCCTCACTAGGTAGCTGAGGCTGGCTTCGAACCCGGATCCTCCAGTCTCAGCCTCCCAAATGCTGGGATTACAAGCGTGCGCCACCACGCCCGGCTTCAGTCTCAAATCTTTAATCTTCTTGTCTCAGCCTCCCAACTACTAGTATTGCATCACCATGCCTGACTAAATTTTTTATTTTGAAACAGGGTCTTGCTAAATTGCTGAGGGTCTTGCAAAGTTGCTGAGGTGGTCCTCAATCCTGAGATCCTCCTGCCTCAGCCTCTCAAGTACTGGGACTACCAGCATGTACCACCATGCCTAGCTAGGATTTCTTTTTCTTTTCTTTTCTTTTCTTTTTTTTTGTGGTACTGGGGATGGAACCCAGGGGCATTCTACTTCTGAGTTACAACCCCAGCCCTATTTTATTTTGAAACAGGGTCTCGCTAGGTTGATGAGTCTCACTACTTTGCTGAGGCTGTCCTCAAGCCTGGGATCCTCCTGTCTCAGCCTCCCAAGTACTGGGATTATAGGTGGGCACCACCACACCTGGCTTTGAGTGTTTTTTTGTTTTTTTTTTGCAGTACTGGGGGTTGAACTCAGGGGCATTCTACCTCCGAGCTATACCCCCAGCCCCATTTTTTATTCTTTATTTTGAAACCGAGTCTCACTAAGTTGCGGAGTGCCTCACTAGATAGCTGAGGCTGGCCTTGAACCTGGATCCTCTGGTCTCAGCCTCCCGAATGCTGGGATTACAAGCGTGCGCCATCACACCCGGCTATCCCCAGCCTATTTTTTATTCTTTATTTTGAAACAGGGTCTCCCTAAGTTGCGGAGTGCCTCACTAGGTAGCCGAGGCTGGCCGCGAACCCATATCCTCCAGTCTCAGCCTCCCAAATGCTGGGATTACAAGCGTGCGCCACCATGCCCGACTAGCTTTGAGTGTTTTTTTAAGAAGTTAAACACATGTAATCCCAGCATTCGGGAAGCTGAGACCGGAGGATCCCAGACCGGAGGATCCGGGTTCGCGGCCAGCCTCAGCTACCTAGTGAGGCACTCTGCAACTTAGTGAGACCCTGTTTCAAAATAAAGAATAAAAAATAGGGCTGGGGGTGTAGCTCGGAGGTAGAATGCCCCTGAGTTCAATCCCCAGTACCGCAAAAAAAAAAAAAGAAGTTAAACACAAGCCGGGTGTGGTGGTGCAGGCTTGTAATCCCAGTACTCGGGAGGCTGAAACAGGAGGATACGGATTCACAGCCAGCCTCAGCTACTTAGGGAAGCCCTCTGTGACTTAGTGAGACCCTGTTTCAAAATAAAGAATAAAAAATAGGACTGGGGTTGTAGCTTGGAGGTAGAATGTCCCTGGGTTCAATCCCCAGTACTGCAAAAACAAAAACAAGAACAAAAAGTTAAAACAGCATAAAAGTTCATGCAACGCCACAGCTCCTGAGGCGCCGTGGGTGTCCTTGGGTGGGATGACTCTGAAGCTCTTCTGGTCCTAGGAGTCAAGTGACTTGTCCACGCTGTCCCTGGCACTGTGTCTCAGGATGAGGCACGAGAGGGGGGCGGGCCACAGCCGTGGAAGGCACCGACCCTGGGCCCCACATGTTGATGGCCACCCCCAGGTGGAAAGGCGCTGCCTGGGGCCACGGTCCCCTCTTCACCATGTGCCCGGAGCCGTGGTGGCTTTCGGTGCGCAGAGGGCCCTCAGTGTGAGCTCATCGGTGTCGTGGTCTATCTCGGGCATTTCTACCCCTCAACGGGGTGTCAGGGCTTGCACCCCAAGGCCCGGCTGTGTGGGCCGAAGCCTGGTGGCGCTCGGTGCTGTGTGACTGGGGCAGGTGACTTCACCTCTGTGCGCCTTGGTCTTGGTTTCTGAGAGGTTAGTGAGGCGGGGCCGCGAGGCACCTACCAGGGTCCCCGGCCTAGGGATGGCTTGGGGGCTGGTGACCGGTCCCCAGGGAGGCCACGCAGTGCCTGTGCCCGTGCGCCTCTGCTCCCTGCGCGCAGCCATGAACCTGAAGTTTCTTCCCCCAGCCTCCCCGAGGGCCGCAGCCTGGTCTGAGGAAACAGCCATCTCAGTGGCTGCCCCTGACCTAGACCAAGGTCACCTTGGTCTGCCCAGTCCCCAGGCCTCGCTCAGCACGTGGCCCTGGGGACGAGGAGGAGCCTGAGACACAAGGTGACAGGAAACTACAGGGACAGTGACAGGGAAGTGCTGTTCCTTTTTTCTTTTGTGTGGTACTGGGGATTGAACCCAGGGGCGTTCTACCTCCGAGCTATACCCCCAGCCCTATTTTTTATTCTTTATTTTGAAACAGGGTTTCCTAAGTTGCGGTGGCCTCACTAAGTAGCTGAGGCTGGCCTCGAACCCAGATCCTCAGGTCTCAGCCTCCCAAATGCTGGGATTACAAGTGTGTACTACCACGCCCGGCTGGAAAGTGCAGTTTTGAGGCTCAGGAAGTCCCCGTCCACCCCATTCTGCTGGGATGTGGGCCAAGCACAACCCAGGTGCGGGTCTTGAGTGACCGGAGGAAACGTCTCTCATAGTCCTGTTCCCATGGACTTCAGCAACAACCACAGTGCCAAACTCACACTCAGGCCAGCCCGCTCCATTTTCACACTGAGTGTGTTTCTCTTCACTTTTTTTATGTAGTACTGGGGATTGAACCCAGGGACGTACTACCTCTGCGCTAACCCCACCCCAGCCCTTTTTATTTTGAAATAGGGTCTAAGTTGCTGAGGCTGGCCTTGAACCTTCAATCCTCTGGTCTCAGCCTCCCAAGTACTGGGATTACAGATGTGTGCCACTGTACTTGGCTTTTTTTTTTTTTTAACAGATTTTTTAAAAATATCATATTTAGAACTTAAAATAATTCAGTTCCTGAAAGTTGTATTGATTCACATTTGCCTCCTCAAAAAACAAGGGGTTTTTACAAAAAGTCGCTTCTGCTTTTTCCATTAAGGAAGTAAAAATTCAGCGCACAGAAGCAGCTCTGAAGGGCCGAGCGGCGGTGGGTGGAGGCCGCCAGCTCCCCTCCCGAGCGCCTGGTCTACCAGTAACCTGAGAATGTCAGAACCAGCCTGCCCAGTGCCATGGCTAAATTTAGTTTCGTGATGAGCAATAAAATTCACATGTTCTTTATTTAGTCCATATAATACACCATTTTTTTAGAGATTTTTAAAATTAGATAAAAGAGCATATTAAATGGCAAGTGTATGAAGTTTCTCTTCATAAACAATGTCAAAACAAAAAGTTTTGAATTACAAAATGTTAAAAAATATGTAGGTACTTAACATTTCACTAAAGCATAAAGTTACAGATATTTTCTAAAGAAAAATAATTGTGCCACTTACCTATTTTAGCTGTTTCTATGAACTTTTTTTTTTATTCTGTACATAGGACATTTTGTACAAAATATGAAGTCTACATTTTTATTACTTATTACCATAAAACAAAGATACAATGTATGTACAATATTAAAAGAAAGCCATACTAACGCCACACTGAACAAACACTGGGAACCGGGGCGTTTGTGGTGCACAGGTACATGGGCAGAGTGAAGATTCCAAACGCAGGACTTTATGAAGAAAAACAGTCACCAGTTTATTGTCAATGCAGTACTTTTGAAGTCAGTTTGGTACAGAATAGACGGTGTCTCTCTCTAATAATATATAAGTAGAACAATCAGCACAGGGAATCTGAGTCCTAACCAGGGAAACTTTAATAGGCCAAAATATTAAGTAATACTCTTGTCAAAGAAAATTAGTTTCTCTTAGAACTTTTTTTTTTTTTTTTTTTCGTATTGGTGAATGTTTGTCTTCAATAAAGAGCGGAAATAAAACCTAGACCGAAAGGTGTTCTTCCCCGCTGACTCTGCAGTCACCCGGACGTTGGTGTGGGTCTTCCCGAGGGCAGGAGTCTTCACAGAAGCCTCTCTCACGCGCTGAACACGGCGATCAGGGCTGTGGGAGACCTATCAGCTACAGACGGAAGTTCAAACAATGGTATATCAAAATACATAAGACGTTGCTTTATACAATAAAAGCACCCTTTTTCCCTCAAAAGGAGAAGGCATCGGAACTTTTTTTTTTTTTTTAAATTATAGATTTCATAATGGTAAAGTGGACAGATACTTGTCAAGTGTTTCAGGAAGTGCTCTCTCTCTCTCTCTCACGCAGTGGACTGGCCTGTCCACTTCTGGCTGGGGCGATGTTCTCCTTTAGTGCTTGCTCTGGACACCCCCCCCCTCCCGGTGGCTTTCCTTCAGGACACCGGGGAGTCCAGGAACCCGGGGTGCCGTGCTGAGCTTCATGGGAGCAGTGTCTGATTTCCACAGTCTTTTCATGGATACCCGAGACCACGATTAAAAAAAAAAACACAGATCCTAAAAGAAGCTACACTTCATCTTGTATGCATCAAGACATTGAACATTAAGTTATATATATGCCAGAGACAAAAAGAAACGAGGGTCACTGTTTAGAATCGCAGTACACAGCTCAGGTAGCTTTCAAGCAGGATAAATAAGTCAAAATACTGGCCACCCTGAGAGAAACAAAGAGTAGACAAAGCACTAAGTTTAAAGGGTTTTCTCCTCGTGCTATTCCATCTAAAACAAAAGCTTCATCCATGCAAGAAGTCTGTGAAATACATAGCAGCATTTGAAGACCGATGGAAGCTCAGACACTGTGTCTCCCCAGGAGGCTGGCAATGCGCGCTCTTCCCGACAGAGGAAGGTCCCGAGCCACCCTGCTGGCGAGCGTGACAGGGGGGAACCCCGCGGCAGTGGCGGGCCCTCGGGCCTACCCTGCTATTTTCCTTACTTTCTACGGTGGTATTTTTGTTACTTTACGCCCAAAGGCGGCTGCGGTTTGCATTAATTAGGCCAAGGACTGGCTTAACTCAAAATGATCTCATTCTGACTTTCTACCAAATGTGGAATTCCTAGACAATATAATTTTTTATTAATTCAAGAGCCTTGTTGAAGGGCAACAATGTGTGAGTAGAAGGAAAAAAAAATTGATTCTGCAAAGAAAAATATAAACACATAATTTTAAAATTCCAATTCCAGTCAAGGCAGACAGAGGAAGCGCTTTTAAAATACATTTCTCCTCTGAGCTTACCCCTGGAATCCTGGTGCTGGACCACAGACTTGGAAATATGGCTTTCAGTCGACGTAAGAGAAGCAGGACATGGTACCCATGCCGTGAATCGGAGGGAGAGACACCTCGGAAGGTGCCAGTGGCCGAGGATTGTGACGTCACTTTCCCCGCGGGGAGGTTAGCCCTCGCAAGCAGAGAGCCATTTCTGTGAGATTAAACGAACAAAAACTGCTGGCGTCACAACCACGCGGACACAATGTGAAAGGCTGGGAAGTCTTACAAAATAGGTAATACTTTTTAAAGTGTTCCTCTGATTTGAAAAACATTGACATTATCATCGAACCACCTACTTAAGGGAATCACTGAATCCATTTGGGCAGAACGTGAAGAGGAGGACCAGGGTGCTTTCCTGCAGCTCTGACTTTTGGAAAGTCTTACTGGGGCTACGCTGGGGCCGTGGCGTCGCCCCTCGGCTTGGCCAGCGGGGTCTGAGAAGCCACCATTGTTTGAACTCCTAATCTCGAGCTGAGGCCACGTACGTTATTGCCTACAGAACAGGGCAAAGGAAGCTTTGACTCTGAGTGTAACTGATTGGTATGGCACAGACAGTATGTATTCTACAGAATCCAGGGGCGTGGCGTGCCGGCCCCGGGGCCCCGGCAGGCTAGCGCCCGTCCTGGGAGACGAGCTCGTCGGCTCGGCAGTGAGCTTCCAAGGCTTTCTTGGTGTGGGGGTCCTGAGGCAGCTCAGACTTGCGGCGCGCAAGAGGACGGTCCTTCTTCAGATCTTTCTGTGCCTGGAATTAAAAAGGCAACGGAGTTGGCTACACACTACGCGACCCGAGAGGCCACGCTGAGCGCACTTGTGACCAGAGGTCAGAGGAGGTTAGGAGGCACACAGGCACCCCCAAGGTTCGGGCTGCACTGGCCTCAGGGAAGGGCAGACTGCTCGTCCTGGTCATTTGCCAAAAACATCTGGTCTACTAAGAATAACCAAACGGCCAGTGTGAAGGGCTGTGTGAGTGGTTGTGTGCATTTGGGCTTTTGGTGTGTAGAGTTTGCAGAATTCGCCAGTTTTAGTAAATCCCATAAATATCTGCTTGTTTCATAAAAAGTTACCAAAGCCCTTTTACCACCGTGTGTGTTACGGAAGCATTTCAGAAAGTAGACATTTCCTTTAGAGGTAAATAAAAAGAATGAATGAAAAGCATATTTAAAGTAGATTTAAAACCAGTAAACGATCTAAAACTGTTACCAAATTTCAAAGCAGATTATTTAAAATAAGGAACATTGCCAGATGTGGTGGCACACACCTGTAATCCCAGTACTTGGGAGGCTGAGACAGGAGGACTGCAGGTTTGAGGACAGCCTCAGCAATGTAGCAAGACTCTTATCAACCTAGCCAGACCCTGTTTCAAAACAAAAAGGTAAAATAGGGCTAGGGGTGTAGCTCAGAGGTAGAATGCCCCTGGGTTCAATGCCCAGTATCTCCCCCCGACCCCTGCCACATGCAGGCATTAAATGGGTCATGTAAGGGGTGAACAAGCCTTCAGTACTTAGAAAAACTGTATTTAATTATTTACATAAAATAAAAAGAAATAAAAGATTCCCTTTTCCATTCTATTCTCCTTCTGAAGTTTAAGAAATTTGGGTTTTTTTTTTGTTGCAGTACTGGGGATGGAACCCAGGGATATTCTACCTCTGAGCTACATCCCCAGTCCTTTTTTTTTTTAAGTCTTTGTTTTGAAACAGGGTCTCACTAAATTGCAGAGGGTCTCACTAAGTAGCTGAGGCTGGTCGAGAACCTGGATCCTCCGGTCTCAGCCTCCCGAATGCTGGGATTACAAGGGTGCGCCACCACGCCCGGCTTAGGCTTACTTTTTAAATTAAGTGAGTCCCACTTTTTGCAGAAGATTTCGATAACTATCTGCAAAGAAAGGAAGTCTGCCGTGGAGTGTGCACACAGCAGCAGTGTCCATTTCCACAACAGGGCTAACAAGCGATTCGGCTTTAACAGAGGGCTTGAGACAAAATAAGAAACCATCTAAAGCTTCCAAATGAGATGTGTATACCAGAAAATTGCCAATGAGCCTTTTTTTTTTTTTTTTGTGGTCCTGGGGATTGAACCTAGGGACATTCCTACCTCTGAACTATAACCCTGGCCTGTTTTTTACTTTGAAAGAGGGTCTAAGCTGCTGAGGCTGGCCTCAAATAAATATGTGATCCTTCTGTATCAGCCTCCCAAGTACAAGGATTTATTTTATTTTATTTTTTGTGGTACTGGGGATTGAACCCAGGGGTTTTCTACCTCTGAGCTACACCTCCAGACCTATTTTTTTTTTTTTTTTTTTTTGTGGTACTGGGGGTGGAACCCAGAGGCATTCTACTTCTGAGCTATACCCCAGCCCTGTTTTTTATTCTTTATTTTGAAACAGAGTCTCCCTAAGTTGCAGAGGGCTTTACTAGGTAGCTGAGGCTGGCTGCGAACCCGGATCCTCCGGTTTCAGCCTCCCAAATGCTGGGATTACAAGCGTGCGCCACCATGTCCAGCTTCCCCCAGACCTATTTTATTTTTTATTCTGAAACGGGTTCTCACTAGGTTGCTGAGACTGTCCTTGAACTTGCAATCTTCCTGTCTCAGCCTCCCAAGTCCTGGGGTTTACAGGCATGTGTCACTGCGCCCCACTGCCAGTTAGACAGCAATTCTCTTTGATAAAAGTTGTTTAACCAAAACCATCTTCCTTTCTGTTCAGTGTCTCCATCAAAAAGAAGACAGTATCAAAGAAAGTAAATTACTTTTGAGGCACATCTACCAGAAAAAAAAAAACTGTTTAAAGTCAATCATTTGACAATAAAAAGAATATAAGCATGATAATGTCTCAGTCTCCAGATATCTGACTTTAGTATTTTGTGTGTGTGTGTGTGTGTGTGTGTGTGTGTGTGTGTGTGTGTGTATGTGGTATAGGGGATTAAACTCAGAGGCATTCTCTACCTCCTAGCTACAGCTCCAACTCTTTAATTTAATTATTATTATTATTTTTTTAAATAGAGACTCGATAGGCTTCAGAGTCTCTAAGTTACTGAAGCTGATCTTGAACCTGCAATCCTCCTGTTTCAGCCTCCCAAGTACTGGGATCATAGGCATGCACCACCACACCCAGCTAGTCTGGTGTATAAATTCTGCTTTTCTTCACTTTACTGAAGATTCAGGGACCTGTGCAGTCCTACGTGAGAGTCAACCATTTTTGCAGAGCTGTGTATTTTTGAGCAGGATTCTTTCCAAATTTATCTTCGAAAACAGCAATAACATCAAGGTTTAAAAAGAATCTTATAAAGTGGGTCTATGGTTGTTTTTTTTTTGTCGTACTGGGGATTGAACCCAGAGGCATCTTCGAGCTACGTCCCAGCCCAATTTTATTTCTTATTTGGAAACAGAGTCTCACTACTTGCTGAGGCTGGCCTCTAAGTAGGTCTACGTTTAACCATTAGAACCTCAGTGGTGAAATTCCACCCTGATTTTTTTTTCTCCTGGCACTGGGGATTGAGCACATGCTAGGCAAATAACCCTAATACTGAGCCACATCCTCAGCCCTTTTAAGATTTTATTTTATTTAGAGACAGGGTCCTATTAAGTTGCCTAGGCTGACCTCAAACTGGCGAACCTCAGCCTCCCAGTAGATGGGGTTCTAGGTGTGTGCCACCACGCCCGGCCTACCCTGAATTTTATGCCCAGTGCATGTTGATCTGTAAAATCAAACAAAGCAACATCAAATTTTTTAAAATACATGAAACATGTAATTACTGCTGACATAGGCACTGAAGAGAGAAGAAACATTTTTTAGAGAAAGGTAACAATCAAACCCTTGGAGTTCAAACCCATGAAGGCAAACAGAAAACCAACTGGACCCCGGAGCTTCTGGAAGGCCATGCCGGGGCTTCCTGTATTTCAAAGTGGTGTGCGAAACAGAAAAGAACTGCTCAAACCACAAGGGGAAAAATGAGAGAAACAGGAGGGGGAAAGGAGGAGACACCATGCAGACGGGGGATGGGGACGCCGGCCAGCGAGCTCGAGAGCACGGGCAGAGCGGGCCGCGCGTGGCGACAGTCAACAGTGAGAACGCAGGGCGGCCGTACACCATTTCTTTCCTTCTTCCTTTTTTTTTGTGTGTGGTACTGGGGATGGAACCCAGGGGCATTTTTCCTCTGAGCTACACCCTCAGCCCTATTTTTTATTTTGAAACAGGGTCTCACTAAGTTGCAGAGGGCCTCACTAAGTAGCTGAGGCTGGCCTCGAACCAATGATCCTCCTATATCAGCCTCCCAAGTACTGGGATTACAAATGTGCACCACCACGCCTGGCTGGCATACACGATTTCTGCAAAATTTCTTCCTTTTATAAAGGCAATTCAAACTTTGGTATTTAATTTTGGGCAGAACTAGTCAAAATTTCCTAAGGGACCAAATTACATTAGCTTTGTCTTAGCTATCGCAAGCTGGAATGACATGGAAAACGGAAAATACTTCATGTGCACAACAGTACCTTGTCAGTTCTTCTCACGGATGAAAACCTTATTAAATACACTCTATGTACATAACAGCGAATACCTGCGCTGCCTACCTGCCGTCTCTCTACACCTTCCTTACTTGCGTGGTTGACATTGCTTTTCTCCCGACCAACTGTTAAAAATGAGAATTGTAAACATTTTAAATGGCTCTGATATCAGTGTCACTTACATGAAATTTACTAGTTTTCGTTGTACGTTCTATATAGGGTTATACAAGTTTCTTAAAGGAAGTACATAGCTGAATTTAGCCACAAAAACCCAACCAAGTCCTACCTTAGCCAAGGCCCCATTCCCACTCTCCTGTATGCACCAACGTTCACCTCTCACCCTGTCCTGGCCCAATGGCCACGTCATTTTATGTTAATTAATTAACTAATTAATTTTGGTGCTGGAGATGAGCCCAGGGGCATTCTGTCTCTAAGCTATGTACCCAGATCCTATTTTATTTTGTATTTGGAAACAGGGTCTCACTAAGTGACTGAGGGCCTCAGTAAGTTGCTGAGGCTGGCCTCGAACCTGCCATCCTCCTGTCTCAGCCTCTCAAATATTGGGATTAGAGGCATGCGCTAACATGCCTGGCTTCAAATCACTTTAATGAAACATGGACTCGTTTGAAAATACTGTTAGCTGAAAATAAAATAGAAAATATATATTCAAATTACTCTATGTAAAAAGCCCCAACAATTAATTTTTAGTTTAACTTTTTATGTCAATTTGGTCACCAAACTGTGCATATACATTCTTCTTGCACCTTGGTACTGTCTATTTGCTGTAACGAGTGTTTTTGAGAATTGAAGACAATTCTACACGTTTTCAAATTAAGCAGAGTCCATCATTTCAAACACTATACCCACGAGTCCACACTTCATAAAGACCTTCATCTGGACAGGATGAGACCCGGCCGAGCTTTGCTGACCCGGTGAACCCAGAGCAGTGTCTGAGCAGTCTTCCCGGTGAGTCGAGTGGCCAGTCTTGCAAGCCTGTGCTTTTTCTGCTGCTCTGGCCCCTTGCGGTCTGTGCATTTCCACAGGAAGTCTAGAGTCAGCTTGTCAATTACTTAAGGAAAAGAGAGGCTGCTGGGAATCTGCCCGAGATGACGTGCGTTTGGGGAGAACTGACTTACGCCTGGCGTGGAGTCTTCCGACTCAGGAGCGAGCCCCATAGCAACCTGAAGGGTGGGGTGGGGTGGGGTGTGTGTGTGTGTGTGTGTGTGTGTGTGTGTGTGTGTGTGTGTGTGTGTGTGCTGGATTGTAAGAATGCCAGCTGTACAGAACACTCGGTTACCTAGCCTAACTCAGAACCACAGACAAACAAGGAAGCAAACGTGCCATAGGAACTTCCCCAGAAACGCCCTGCGCCTCCATTTAGAACTAGAGGAGCCAGGGCCGGCAGCTGGCCCAGCGGGCTCCCTGGCCCTGGGCATCCCACAATACCAGAGCCCACTTCCAGGGCCCCTCTGTCAAGATCAGAAAGCATTTTGGCTTGTGTTCTTGACCAAGTCCTTGATTTACCCCAGAGTAGGATGGAAATGGCAAATATGTCCCAGCTTTATTACAGTTTGGGTATAGTTATGGTTTTTCTAGATTTAATTCTGACCTAATTTGAAAGATGTGCCAAAGAGAAAAAATTCCCCCCAAACTTCAAATATTTATTCATTATTTATTTATTTTTGTGGTATTGGGGATTGAACTCAAGGGCATTGTACCTTTGAGCTATACCCCCAGCCCTATTTTTATTTTGAAACAGGGTCTTGTTAGGTTAATGAGAGTTTCACTACTTGCTGAGGCTGTCCTCGAACCTGTGATCCTCCTTTCTCAGCCTCTGAAGTATTGGGATCACAGGTGTGTGCCATTATGCCTGGCAAATATTTAATGTGTAAGGAATGGTTCATAAACCATCCATTTCCTCTCAATTTTGTATGGCTTGGGTTTTTTTTTTTGTTTGTTTGTTTGTTTTGTTGGAACTGGGGATTGAGCCTAGAGGCATTCTACCTCCAAGCTACACCCCCAGCTCTATTTTATTTTTATTTTGAAACAGGGTCTCACTACTTGCTGAGGCTGTCCTCGAACCTGTGATCCTCCTGTCTCAGCCTCCCAAGTACTGGAGTTATAAGCATGCACTACCATGCCTGGCTTTATGGCCTGAGTTTTAAAAATGAACACAAATTTTACAAATTTCCAGGCAGGCTTCACCATAAGCAACATATTGACTTCGTGTGTATGTGCGTGTGTGTGTGTGTGTGTGTGTGTGTGTGTTGTGTATGTGAGTGTGTGTTATTGGGGATTGAACTCAGGGGCATTCTATCTCCCAGCTACACCTCCAGCCCTATTTTTTATTCTTTACTTTGAAACAGGGTCTCACTAAGTTGTGGAGGGCCTCAGTAAGTAGCTGAGGCTGGCCGAGAACCTGGATCCTCCTGTCTCTGCCTCCCAAGCACTGGGATTACAAGCGTGTCCCCATGCCTGGCTGACTTCCTTCTAAATGTCTGTAGGTGAGGGGCCCAGCTGGTCTGCCTCTGCCCAACTCAAGCTGTAAAATCAAAATGGTGAATGGAAAAATTTCCTTTCCACGTTAAGGGGGAAAAAAGAAAAAGAAAAAAAAAAAAAAAAAAAAGGGAAGAAAACTAATGCCTTACCCTTCCACCCTGCCCCAAAGTAGGATTTTCATATTCTTTTTTTTTTTTTTTTTTTTGCGGTACTGGGGATTGAACTCAGGGGCGTTCTACCTTTGAGCTATACCCCCAGCCCTATTTTTTATTCTTTATTTTGAAACCGGGTCTCACTAAGTTGCGGAGTGCCTCACTAGGTAGCTGAGGCTGTCCGCGAACCGGGATCCTCCGGTCTCAGCCTCCCAAATGCTGGGATTACAAGAGTGCGCCACCACCCCCGGCTGGATTTTCATATTCTTATGAAACCTATTCATTGCTAAGAATAACCATTGTAAGGCGGTATGGAATTCAACTGGATTAGATGTTCAGTAAGTGATCACAGAGTCTTTCTATTGTATTAACAATATTTTCAATCTTTGATGAGCTGAAAGAAGTATTCCTTCACCTATTTTTCATTTCAACCTAAGTCTAGGACTGGCTGAGCAGGAAGACACTGGTAGCCGTGGGCACCGCCTGAGGCTCTCTCCCACCCAGCGCGGCGCAGCACCGGGGAGAGAGCGCTGGCCACGCACACCACCCACATCTTGTAGTAGCCACATTTAAAGAGCACCAAGAAACGGGCCACGTTCACTGAATACTAACTCTTACTTAGCCCAGGGTATCCAAATGATCCTTCCACCATATGAGATGAGGTCTCGCGTGCCTCCCGACACAGCAGCCCTGGACGCTGTTGTGTGCGCACCCCAGCCTGGCCTCATTCAGACCCGTCACAGGCTCTGCAGCCACGTGGGCTTGGGGACAGCCTGCCTCAGGGCTGGACAGGTGGGGAGTCTTGGTATGCCTCGTCCTGTCCCATGACATGGGAAATACAACGTGAATTAAACGGAAGAGGTAACATTCTGATTTCCTTCGAAGTGTCTGCAGGTAAGGGCCCCACCTGTCCTGACTTTGGCAACCGGGAAGCGCTGAAGTCAAAATGGTAATCAGTTAGTTGGTTGAGCTTCAAATGACAGCAGCTTTCAGCGCAGTGTGCAGCACTGAGGTAGCCTGAGTCACTCACTGTTTACGCTGCAGAATTTGAGTGCTGGATGTCTCTGGAGTCCTTTCGCTGGTCAAAGGGGGCGGAGGCTTGTAAGTTAGGAACGCCGACATGCCCACGTCTGTGCGGGACTGCATTTGTTTACATGTATTTCCCACAGGGAGCATGCTCAGAGAAACCCAGCGCTCAAGAGCCTCGATCCAGGCAGGACCTCAGCGGGTCGCTCTCTTTGGATCAGAGGTGATCTAAATGCACTGCACAGGTGCTCCTGGCCTGCCACGAGGCCGGGCCTCGGCTCCAGCTGCCAGGTGCAGGGTCAGCACTTGCCATGAGGGACTGGAAGCAAATGTCTCCGGGCCAAAGCAGGAGTTAGACGGGTGACAGGGAAAAGCAAGCGGCAAGATATCACTGCACAGCTTTTGACTTTGCTCCAATTAATATTTGAAGAACAATAGTTAGGAATGGGGACTATTACTGTTAAAGCACACGAAAAACACAGATCGCAGGCATATGCTTAATGTTAAAAATTATTTCTAGAATTTGACCACTAAGACCTACAGATAAAATAGTTCCTAAAAGAGAACAATTTAACTTGTAGTTTTAGCTTAAGCAGAAGACACTCCTGCCCATCATGTTCCCTACGAAGTGACACGTTTCTTAAGCAGAGCTGCGGTGGGCGCGTCCCCGCTGAGCCCAGAGCTCAGCACTGTTACCTGCCGAGCCTCGTCGGTCACTGTCTTTCTCAGCATCTGCACATCTTCAAACAGAGGCCCATCTGTCTCCATGGCAACCGGCAAGCTCACGGTGCTGGCTTGACTATACACTGTGTACTGCAATGCAAAGTGTGGAGTCACTCTCTGTCAGGCGCCCGGCTCTGCGCTCCAGGGCTCGTATCCTGCTGCCCTCCCCCGAGACCCTCTCCTGCCTGCAGCCCACGGGATGGAGAAAGGCTGGCCCACCGCTGCCGCCCCGGCCTGCTGCCTGCCGAGCACCAGAAAGCCGTCCCCTCCTGCAGGAGGCGGGAAGGGCCTGGGGGAGGGGAAGCTGGGAGGTGACTCGGGCCCTTCCAGCCACATCCCCCAGCCTCTTCCTGTCTGCCTCAGTGGGGCCTCTTGTCCACAGGACTCCCTCCAGCGTCACTGGCCGATGTGCCGATGCTCTGCCTTGTCTTAGCTTCCTCCTGTGGGCTCTTGGTGACATGACACACCTGAGCAGTCATCCCTGGAGCCTCGCCCCTGCTAGGTGACCCCAGTCCTTCCTGGCTTCTCTCCTCCGAGGTACCCCGAGGCCTCCAGTCTCCCTGCTCAGCTGTGGCCCCAGCCCCTTGTCTGCCCCCCTCGGTGTTGGGCCCAGTGGCTGTCCACGGCCCGCCAGCAGTCTTTGAAAATGGGCTGCTGCCTGGCTGGGCCCACACCCTTGGCTCGGTTTCTTGCCTGGTCCCCTCAGGCCCCGCACCCCATATGCAGACTGGGTAAGTCCTGCAGGGCCGCTGCCCCCCACCCTCACTATTCCTCTGAAGACCCATGTTACTGCCAGCACGCTGCCTGGTGACGGCTGCCACCTCATCGCTGCTTCCCTAGAAACTCTCAGAGCTCAGGGCACACTTGGATGCCCTCAAGGGCCTCACAGCTGGGTGGGCGGGAGAGGGCTCTAGCCCTGGCTGGCACTCAGGAAAGGAAAGGACGCTATGCAATGCTGCTGGTAAGCTAAGAGCCACACGTGGCCACTGCGGGGTGGGGCTCAGGGAGGTGTGAGGACGGCACGTCCCCACACAAGTGCGTCTCCCGGGAGAGCGACCCTCTGCCCTGGGTTCCCACAGCTACACCCGAAAAACACAGACCCCTCACACGATCCCACCACGGTCAGGGGGTGCACATGGCCTCTTCTGGTAGGTTAGGAGAAACACATCTATGTTAGAAAGCTTCAGTGTTCCAGGATTTCAGAAACTTAAATTGTATGCGATGTTAAAAAGCCCCAAGGAAGCTGCTCGACGCATCTGGGTTTGTAGAAAGTGAGGGTGAGCACCGGGGAGAGGGTGAGCACCGGGGAGGCGTCCTGAGGGAGATCTGGGGGTGGGCGGCGTGTGCTGGGAGTCTACCTTCAGAAAACAGCCAGCAAACCAAGGCTCAGCAAGGCAGAGCAGGAGTGAGGTGAAGGCGATCGTACACCCGCGCCACCAGCCAAGGGACTGTCGTCCTGGCTCTCACATCGGGCAGCGATAGCGTTTAGGCAAAATTTCTCCAGGGGATGCAAAGCAAGCTCTGAGGCTGTTTCGAGCCCTGAGGTGTTAACGCATGAAGTATTTTCCTCTTAGAGACACATGTCATGGAGCCAGGGCATGCAGAAAGACTTGTGAGACTGAGCCACGATGGTTCAACACAGACACGGGGTGAGGAGAGAGGGAAGAGGGAAGGGGTCAGCAGAGCGCCAGTGCCAACCCACCACAGCGAGTGGGCATCACAGACTGCCTAGAGAGCACGCGAAAGAAACACACAGTCACTTCAGCGAAGTCAAGAAGAGGAGGAATGGCCATTCCTCTAGAGGAATGGCTGCTTAGTGCAGCAGAGAAACCAGGTCGCCCGCGTCTGAACAGCCACCGGCTCTGCGTTCACAACAGAAACAGTCCATGCGGTTTGCTCAGCAGGCTCCTTCCTTCCTTCCTTCCTCCCTTCCTTCTTTCCTTTCTTCCTTCCTCCCTCCCTCCCTCCCTTCTTTCCTTTCTTCCTTCCTTCTGCACTGGGGATTGCACCCAGGAGCATTCTACCTCCAAGCCATATCCTCAGCCCTATTTCATTTTTATTTTTATTTTTTGTGGAACTGGGATTGACTCCAGGGGGCATTCTACCTCCAAGCTACACCTCCAGCCTTATTTTTTATTCTTTATTTTGAAACAGGGTCTCCATAAGTTGGGGAGGGCCTTGCTAAGTAGCTGAGGCTGGCCACAAACCTGTGGTTCTCCTGTTTCAGCCTCCCATGTACTGGGATTACAAGTGTGCGCCACCACGCCTGGCTCTTTATTTTTATTTTGAAACAGGGACTTTCCAGGTCGCTGAGAGTCTCACTACTTGTTGAGGCTGTTCTCCAATCTGCAATACTCCTATCTCAGCCTCCCAAGCACTGGGATTACAGGCATGCACCACCATGCCTAGCTCAACAGGTTATTCTAATTCTAGATAAAGTAAATAAAATCAGATGCTCTGATTTATATCTATTTTGCATGCTTGTCAGGCTGTTGACTTTTACTAGGTGGACATCTGTCTGTACTCCTTTAGCCTGGGGCCCCACAGAAGACAACACAGCCCCCAGGGCAACATCAGGCAGGGCCAAACCACCTTAATCTGCTCCAGATTTATGGTTCAACCACATTTATTTTTTTGATACTGGGGATTGAACCCAGAGGCATTTTATCTTCAAGTTACACCCCCAGCCCGATTTTTATTCTTTTTATTTTTGAAACAGGGTCTCGTTAGGTTGATGAGCGTCTCACTGTTTGCTGAGGCAGTCCTCGAACCTGTGATCCTTCTGTCTCAGCCTCCCAAGCACTGGGATTACAAGCATGCGCCACCAGGCCCGGCTCAACCACATTCTAAAACAAGTATCAGTCCTCTAACTTCACTCTCAACGCAAGTTCTATTTGTGCAAGTAGATATCTATAGTTATCTGCCTCAACTAAGTTTCCGAAGGGAATCTCCAAAGAGCATTTCTCTAAGAGCGTGTACAAAGTGCTACTAGAAAATGCCGGGCACTTGTTTTTGGTGGAATCAAAGACATGCAATTGAGAGCGTCATTCAGTTTTTCTACGGTTTCAGTCTCTTGATTATAGCTTGATCACAGGGGATACAGGTTGCTGTGCTCTTACGGAGGTAAAATATATTCCGTCAGCTATATATTCAGGTATCGCTTTTCGTTAAATGTCAGAAAGATTTAAAACCCTACATCCCAACTTAGATCATAATTATTTGCGTACATTTCTCACCAAAAGAAATCATTGTTTAGTAGAATATTTGCTTGCCTGGAGAGTCGAGAAAAGCCTGGAAGTTCTTCGTATGACAGACTTAGACAAATGGCCTTCAGTAAGTGGCACTGTTACAATCAGACAGGCACACAGAACAAGAAGAAACACTAAAATAGTCAGAATGCTCAATTCGCTTAGACCACTGTGCACAAACCAAAAGGCCACGATTACGAAGCCCTCCCAGACGGTGGCGGCCCCGGAGTCGGCCCAGAGCTAACACCGTGCGGAACACCGCCGGCATCGCTGGCAGCCCCGGAACATCGGATCACACGCGCCGCCTTGCAGGAGCGCGCTGTCACCTACCAGCTGGGTGGAAGAAAGGTTAGTGCTAAAGTGGCAGAGTTCAGTTAATTTGAACAACAAAAGGCTGAGCACACAGAAACCTAGTGTTAGGAAGGAGGACATCAAACAGAATTTCCTTTCATTTAGTATTAATTTGGTAATAATAAGAAGAGAGGTATGGTCTGACATACAGAGCCCATAGCACGTAAGAGAGAAAGCAAATTACGTCTTGGAGTACAGGTGATATCCTGATTTTCTTTTTACCACAGTGTACTGATAAGATTCACATCTTATTTAAGAAGCAGAGGAAAAAAATGCCAATTCTGTGGTAAAAACATTGTAGGGCAAAATAAGTACTTGTACAAGAGAAGGGTTACAAAGTTAAGTCGTGTTTTTTATTGTAGACATTTTCATATACAGTGTTAGTGAAATCCATCTCTCCCCTCCCCTGGTGAAGCCATAGTCCTATCTTATAAAATATTCAAGTAACACCCTGCACATTTTCACATTATTCCTTTTTTTAGTACCTGGGGATTCGCTTTGGCTAGATTTTCTATTTTAACCCATGCTTCTTCTCGCTCTTTCATTTTTAGCTTCTCTCTGAAAAACAGTAAAATGTCATTTGTATTAGTGATGAATAACATTCGGGCGCACACAGAGGGAGGAGGCACGGGCTGCTCACAACCGTCACCTACTCTTTTTTTTTTTTTTTTGCGGTACTGGGGATTGAACTCAGGGGCATTCTAGCTCCGAGCTACACCCCCAGCCCTATTTTTTATTCTTTATTTTGAAACCGAGTCTCACTAAGTTGCGGAGGGCCTCACTAGGTAGCTGAGGCTGGCCGCGAACCCGGATCCTCCGGTCTCAGCCTCCCGAATGCTGGGATTATAAGCGTGCGCCACCACGCCCGGCCTGTCACCTACTCTTCCTTGGTGACTTTCTGGTCTTTTCCCACCCGCCCACCTCACGACACACACAATATGAAAAACACAATGAAAAACTGCCCAAAATTTAGAGGTAAAGTTTGAAAAACGTAAAAATGCTAAAAATTTAGCAAGCCTGAGAGTTTAAATTCTTCAAAAAACTGTATACAAGTAACCCTTCTGCTTCTGCTCTTCCGATTAGTCGCTTCTTCACAGGACCATCTTTTTTTTTTTTTCCCCAGTACTGGGGATTGAACCGAGGGGAATTTTACCTTTGAACTACATCCCCATTTTTTTTTTTTTTTTTGCGGTACTGGGGATTGAACTCAGGGGCATTCTACCTCCAAGCTACACCCCCAGTCCTAATTTTTATTCTTTATTTTGAAACCGAGTCTCACTAAGTTGCGGAGTGCCTCACTAGGTAGCTGAGGCTGGCCGCGAACCTGGATCCTGCGGTCTCAGCCTCCCGAATGCTGGGATTACAAGCGT
>PVLC010021420.1:0-30017 GCA_004027655.1 Graphiurus murinus
TGTGTGTGTGTGTGTGTGTGTGTGTGTGTGTGTGTGTGTGTGTGTGTTTAATAAATACTTTCAATGCTCTGAATCTCCCGAGTACAGGTTTAGCATTTTTATGGTACTTAACATCTAGACACTCTCTAATTTTAGTTTCGCTACAGTAGCTATCAAGTAGAACACATTCATAATTTATTTTACTGTTTCAGCATCATTTCATCTTCTGCCTTCTTAGCAAGACTCTGCTATTGTCTAAAGTTTTAATTTTATTCTTCTTCTTTTTTTTTTTTTTTTTTGGTACTGGGGATGGAACCTGGGGGCATTCTACCTCCGAGCTACAGCCCCAGCCCTATTTTTTTTATTCTTTATTTTGAAACAGGGTCTCACTAAGTTGCGGAGGGCCTCACTAAGCAGCTGAGGCTGCCCGAGAACCCAGATCCTCCAGTCTCAGCCGCCCAAATGCTGGAATTATAAGCATACGCCACCACACCTGGCTCTTAATTTTATTCTTGACTCCTGAAATTCTTATCATCTTTAGTTCCCCTTCATGTCATTTAGTTGCCTTTTGTTTTGATATTTTTATTTTTGTATATTCTCCAAATTTCATAGATGCCAATCTTCTTTTACTCTATGATATTGGCAAGTTCCTCAAATGTTCTGCTATAATATCATAACTTCTGCATCCCTTCTTTTGAGCCTTTTATGTTGTATCATTTTTCTCCACATATCTCATTTTTAATTTGGGGGTTTTTTGTTTTCATTTTTGCATCCTTGAATAGGTAAAATAGATCCAGACCCAGTCAGATCTAATTGCTCTGTTTACTGGAATAGGAAGAAGTCCTCTGATTAAAAAAAACCCTCTACACTGGAAGCTGTCTTGTTGGTCATAGCTTTTATTCTATTTCTAGTTAATAAGAGACATTCACCCCTTCCATGTTGTCTATTGAACCTTTCTATTTTTTTCTGCATGATAATCTAGAAGGATGTCTATATAATACTTAATTCCAGACTGTATACTACAAGGGATCCTCTTTTTTATATCTCCTTAAGGGTCACTATAACCCTTAAGATTCATTAATATGCTGCTGGTTTCTCCTCACCTTCTGCTTAACTATTTGCTGAAATTTAGATGTCTCTCAAGTGACACACTCCCCAAGACCTGGGCAAAAGAGGGCCCTGTCCTTAGTGCATTCCTTAGAGAGCCAACTCTGGTTCATTTCTAGTCATACTCAAATCCATGGGATTAGGTATCTTGTGGGCCCAACAGAAAGTATCTACCCATAGCTCATACATTTCCTTTGAAAACACAGAAAGGGCAACTAAGTCCCCACATTTTCCCATGCACAGAACCCCACACAAACTTTTCAGGCTTGCCAAGTTCTTTCTCTCATTCTCTCTTCTATAGAACAGTCTAGTGATTGTTCTCATCATGTGTTTATCTCCTGACTTGAGGAGTGGACTAAAGATGGTTTCTGAGGTGTGTAAGTTACAGTTACCTTAAATATGAAGACTAGGATGATCACCTGCATGAACATAAGGCCCTTGTGGGGCTGGCTGGACCAGGATGTGGGGGAAGACAAGGGGATAGCCATGTGCCAAGGGCCGGGAGCCATTGTCCCCATGTGGCCACATCTCCATACAGAACTGCAAGAAAATTTCTGAATCACAACCAGGTTTAGGGGGTCAGTATGAAGACATACTTTTCAGTGTGCTAAAATGCAACATTTTATTTGAGAGATTTTAGCCTTGATTTTTAATCTGTCCCTCCCCCCTTGATTTTTAATTTTTTGTGGTATTGGGAATTGAGCCCAGGTGTGTTCTGCCTCTGAGGCACACCTCTAGCCCTTTATATGTTTTATTTTGAAACAGTGTTACTTAGTTAGAATAACCACTGGCCTGGAACCTGAGATCCTCCTGTCTCAGCCTCCCAAGTACTGGAATTACAGGTGTGCACTATCATGCCTGGCTTTCCTTTTTTTTTTTTTCTTAATTGTGGTAACAGCACTTAACAGGAGATCTACCCTCTTAACAATTTTTAAGTATACAATATTGTTAACTACAGCTAACTATAGTCAATAATGCAAACAGCTTTCTAGATTTTTTTTTTTTTTTTTTGCTGTACTGGGGATTGAACCCAGGGCCATTCTACCTCCGAGCTACACCCTTAGCCCTATTTTTTATAAAACAGGGTCTCACTAAGTTGCAGAGGGCCTCACTAAGTAGCTGAGGCTGGCCAAGAACCCAGATCCTCCTGTCTCAGCCTCCCAAGTACTGGGATTACAACTGTGTGTCACCACGCCCAGCTAGCTTTCTAGAATTTAATCATTTTGTGTAACTGAAACTTTATAGCTATTCAATAGCATCTCTCCATTTCTTTCTTCTCTGAACACCTGGAAATCCCCCTTCTGTTCTTTGCATCCAGCTGTCTGACTGTTTTTGTACTTCACATAAGTGAGATTGCATAGCATTTAGTCATCTGATTATTTGTCCTTCTGGATAATTTCAGCTAGCATAATAATGTTCTCCAGGTTCATCCTTGTTACTGCATATGGCAAGATATCCTTCTTTTTAAGAGTTGAAGAATATTCCACTACATGTTTACTTAGAGAGTATATGAAGTCAACTTAGTATATGAGAGTACAGATGTGTAAGACAAAAGGTGATGTTTCCACTTTGATGATAATGATCTTGTAGAAAGGGTGAAAGTAACATTATGAAGCAAACAACTTCAGAGAGAAGGAAGGACAGAGTAGGCACCCAGAGAAGAAGCATAAGGCCTGGGGTTTGTCAACAGTGAGGGGCAGATACAGATGTAGACTCGTTTGTAGATAAAGTGTTGGCAGTATGACAGAGTCGTTGCCTGATAGCTTCCTCTTTCTTTCACTGAATCATGAGCTAATCAAGCTTCAGATCCCAATTTCCAGAGCCAGAAACAGGATTCAACATGGGCTTATCTGTAAATTCGATGAGAATGTGTTCAATTTTATTCATTTGATAAATGAGTTTAAGGTCCCACTATATGCCAAGCTCTTCAGCTAAAAAAATAAATAGGATATATGCCTCTCTTTCTGATTTAAAATTATATGGCATAAATTATAGTTTAAGTATACAGAGTTACAATTTAGGGGATGTATTTTCTTCTGAACACCATACCTGATAATTAAGTGCATGGTGAGTAGAAGATTTATAGACAAGTCCCCTTGATTACACATAGTAAAGAATAGCTCCAACTAGTTTAAGCTAAAGAAATGGGAAATGTTGGGTAAGTTTTCAAGGGATGGATAGAAGCATGGAACCTTAGAATAGGAATTGTTCCAGCATAGTTAATAAATAAAGTTGTTAGCCACTCAGACTGTGCTTCCCTCCCTTTCTAGTTTCTACCTCTATCTTCTTTCTCTCTCTTACACTGACATGTAGAGTTTTCCTGTGGAAAACATGAAAATGACGACATTTTCATGAACTGAATGTTCTTGTTCATGAATGTTCTTGTTGTCATTCCTGTGGAACATGTTCATGTCCCCTCTGTTCTAGAGTTAAGCCTAAAGTAATTAGTGTGTCTGCCTAAAGTAATTAGTGTGTCTAAATCCCAGTTTTAAATTCCTGGGCACAAATACTGATCAACTCAGTTTTGGACAAATTTCCATTCCTGGTTCAGTCAGCAGTGGCTAGGGTGTTTATGTTGCATAGCACAAGTGCTATGAGAAGCTAGAGGGAAGCGGATGTTGAACTGAGGACTTCATTGTAAACCAAGCAGCTTTCCCAAAGGTGTCTGCTATAACTAGTTTTTGTTTGCATAGGAAGGTCTGAAACTTGGCATTGTTAAACTTGTATTTGTGATATATTTTATGGTTTTAAAATAATTGTTCTTTAAAATGACAAATGCCTTTGGAGTTATTGTATCTTGATTCTTGGAGTTAAAATCCTATATAAATTAATTGTATCCTACTGTACAAGTTTCCCCATTTCATTTTATCTTGCTTTGCACAAACTTCTAACTTTTTCTCCTGAGGAGTTCCTGGTAATTATAGAAAATAAGGGATTATAGCCAGATCACTTAGCTCTGTGATTGTCTTGTCTTTTTTTCCCCAAAAAGAAAAATACTATTTTTTCCCTTTTTTTGTGGTACTGGGGATTGAACCCAGGGGTGTTCTACCTATGAGCTCTACCCCCAGCCCTTTTTATTTTTTATTTTGAAACAGGGTTTTACTAGGCCACTGAAAGTCTCAATAAGTTGCTGAGGCCACCCTTGAATCTGTGATCCTCCTGTCTCAGCCTCCCAAATACTGGGATTATAGGCATGTGCCACTGAACTCTTAAGGAAATAATATTACAATTTTTCTTGAAAGAAAAACTGCTTAGTTATTAATTCATATATAATATAATTGCCCTCCTTTTGGGTTTCTGCATGCTTTTTTCTAATTAATTCAGAATGCTACTCTACATTCCATAAAGACACCATGTTTTTTTCCCCTAAATGTAACATTTTGAAAATACTAAATTTGATAGGAAATGCTTGCTTCCTGACTTGTTCCTGTTGTATAGATCATCATAAAATGGAAAGACTTCATTAAAGCAAAATATGAACTGAGTCCTTGTCATCATTAACAATCATGTCAATAAACATTAGATAGAAGAGTAAAGCTTCAAAAAACTCACAAAATTCTTCCAGTTGAATATTCAACCTTCTATAGCTAACCTCATCCTAATAAAATTGTCCAGGGAGCTGTTTATGTGCTTAATTGTTACCTTGTACTACATGACTGAATTTGCCTCTTCAATCCTATACTTGGGATGGTACTACTTACACATACAGTATCTTATTTCATGATTATTTTTGGAAGGAGAAAGGAATATTAGTATCTATGCAGTAAGGAATCCAAATTGAAGTACACATACCAATATTCTTGAGCAGTGACTTGACCAACAACAAAAATATAGAACTAAAAACTGTAATAAACTGCATATGTTTACTTAACTTCAAACCATACCATTTATTAATTCCTTTGTCAAAATCAAGTAGCGTGTTCATGTGTGTGTTTCTATATATATTTATGTGTATGTGTAGCTATATGTATTTAAATGTATATGTATGTGTGTGGAAACAAAGTGGAAAATATATTATCTTCAAAATTGGGAACAATTCTTTTGGGTGAAAAAAAAATTTTTTTTTTTTTGCAAAAATGCTCTGATAAATATTTGGGACAAAAGAGGTCCTCAAAGAACTTAAATGTCACCAGATGACAAGGGTAGGGGAAAAGTGGGACAATATAGAGTTCCCTAGAAAAACTGAGGGAGATGGAATTTGAAACAGAGAAATGAGAGGAAAATTCTGGGTTAAGAGGCAGGAGAAAATTGGGTTCTGTGCAGGGGATGTTATAGAGATGAGCCCTCAGAAGGGGGAGCAGTTATAGAAAAAAGATACGGATAAGAGGTCGACTGTATCTGGATTTTAAGGTTGTTCGTATTCTGTGTCACCCACAAACCCATAGTGTTATCCACATCTTTCAGTGAAATCTGCTTATCTAAAAAGATGCTTCAAATGAGTGATTTTGCATGCTTATGTTTGTGAAAAATGAAAAATGGAGTATTTTCATATTAGAGTCAATATTGTGGACATGTGAGCACATGGAAGTCAAGGGACCCCTAGGAATAGAATGATCCTAATAAATTTTTAAAAAGAAGAGAAAAGAAAGTAAGAGAAACAGATCATAATATTGCGTTGTTCAAGTCCACTGGAGCCAGAGTTTTAGGGTTTGGTGCCCCCAGCCCTGGAGTTATCTTATGGAATTATAAGAACAGAAGGCATATTTCATTCCAACCATTCTTTTAGTTTTATTTTAACTATCACTGTAGTTTAATAAAAGTCAACAAAACCAGATAAGAACACTTGATTTAGAGAAATGTCAGGTAAATCTACATTTGCTCTCAATAAAAGAAGAGAAGGTTTCTGATAGCACACCCAAATGCATACCTGCCAAGAGTTCCTGAAGAAGACCACCTACTCACCACATCTTGATCTAGAGACACATGCCCTGCTTACTCTCTTTGCTCTTTAAAATAAATGATAGAATGAGTCTAACACATTTTCTACCTCTAACCATTGATTCCAATATTTCTTCTGAACCTGCTGCTCAGGATGCTTTGAAATACATAGCTATCTGTATTGCAAGGGTGAAAGCATGAAGAATGAAATTTATTTTGCCTGAAAAAAATGACATATTCATAGATAGAGTAGGCAAAAAAAATTATTTTAGGAAGTTGTCTGGTGAACTTTTGTGTGTGTGTGTGTGTGTGTGTGTGTGTGTGTGTGTGTGTGTTACTAGGAATTGAACCCAGGAGCTATACCTCCAGTCATTATTTTTGTACTCTGAAACAGGATCTTGCTATGTTCCTGAGGGTCTCACTTAGTTTCCGAGGCTGGCTGCTAACCTGTTATCCCCCTATTTCAGCCTCCCAGGTATTGGGATTAGGATTACAGGCATGCACCATCAGGCCAAGCTTCTTCTTCTTCTCCCTCCTCCTCCTCTTCCTCCTCCTTTTCCTTCTCAATGCTACGTACGCTAAAGTAATTGAAGGCATTATTCAAATACTTTAGCATCACCTGCATTAATATATTTCAAATATACTTTGAAAAAATTTTTAGACTTTAATGATCCTTAAATCTGCTGAGTCTTGTGTATCAGTTATGGACTGGTGAGAAATACATATTCGTTAAAGATATTCAGCCACTTAATAAAAATAGTATATTAGCATAAACAATTATGAGTATGCATGTTCTCAGTTTAAGTGTAAGTAGAGATTGATCTTTAAGGGGACTTTCACTGAGAACAGTCCCCTGTTTATACAGCAAACATATCTGCACTATGAAAACACACCTTCCTAAAACAATGAGTCAGAGGCTTGTGCAGACCCTTGACTAAAATGCTAAACATTCCCTTGGGGAAGAATTAGGTATTGGGATTGAAAGGTAATAGTCTCTTATAGGACTTGATATGAGGAAGGACAACCATGAAAAAGGACATAGAAAAATTCCTTTGTAGAGAATAAGAAAGATCGAAGATGGACACAAAGAAGGGAAGTGAAGATCAAGAACAGAGATAGAAAGCTGGGAATGGTGGTGCACGCCTGTAATCCCAGTACTTGGGAGGAGTGTGGGTTCAAGGGCAGCCTCAGTAATGCAGCAAGACTCTCAGACCCTGTTTCAAAACAAATAATAATAGTAATAAAAAAAGGTTGGAAGTGTAGCTTGGAGCTAGAATGTCCTTGGATTTACTCACTAGTATGACAATAAAATAAAATAAAAGGAGAGAGAGAGAGAAAGAGAGAGAGAGAGTTAGTTGATTGTGTTTTTTCTGCTAGAGGATATGAAAAATTGTTTTTAATTTTGATCGACACTCATGAATGTTTGTAGTTAAAATGCAGCATTCTGTTTAAAATTTATCTACTGTTACCTCACTGACTACATAACAATCATGCATTAATGCCCAGTGTGATGGATCACACCTGTAATCCCAGTTATACAGGAGGCTGAGGCAAGAGAATTACAAAATGAAGGCCAGATTCAGCAATTTAGCAAGATCCTGTCTCAATACGAAATAAGAAGGGTTCAGGATGTAGCTCAGTGGTAGAGCACTTGCCCAGCCATTCCAGGTCCTGAGTCCAATCCCCAGTACTGTAAAAAAAAAAAAAAAAGTCACACATTAAATGTCTGCTGAAAGAAAGTTTGGGCTAGCACATCCTGTGTGAGTAATGGCATTTTATAGCAAAGGAAGGTGATATTTGAGTCTCAAACAACTGGCTTTTTTTTTCCCCAGGAAACGGAAGGAATCAATCATCATTCCTTATAATGTGTGAGTATCAATTCATAGCATTCATAATGGCCAGTACGGTACTGAATATTATTTTCTTTGGAGGAAAAGTCAGGTTAGAATTTCCTGAAGTAAAAATTCCATGCTTTCATTGCATACAGGGAAACCACACATTGAGTTGTGAGTAATTTATGAATAATATTAAGATAAAATTGCACATATCAAGTAATAGAACTCTTCAGTTAATAGGGAGAGCAAAAAAAAGTTTTATTGCATAAATAAATGAAAGTTTCTGCATGGTAGTATACCTGGCAAAGTATCACCAACTCAAATGTCTATGGGAATTTGATTACTATCTATGCCAGTGAATTTGACCTGGTGTTCATAACTAGTGGTAGAGTCTAAAGCAGTGGAGAAACATTTTTTGCTTAAAGATATTCAAATACAAAAACTAGTCACCACATGGGGCTTTGTGTATATGGAAAGTAAATAAATGGTAATTACAATGACCAATATTTGCAGAAGTAGGGGCACCTTAGCCAAGAAAACACTTAAAACAAGGAGACAAGGAGTCAAGAAAGTGATTACATTTATGTCTACTGTCCAGATCAGCCACAACAGGTTTCCTCAGTTGCTCATGCAATTTGATTCTCATTGACATGAAGGAATTTGGTTTCTTTAATCTTACTAAAAAATTAATTCATCTTCTCCACAAAGCTTTTGATGGAGACAGAGCCAGTGCAGAGAATAATAAAGCTTTCAAGTAGTCAATGCATTTCTCTGTTTACCCAGCAGTCAGCTAGTCTGAATGGAGACAATGTGACCAGATTTGGCTAATTGGTTTTATAATAACACAGCTTTGAATCGTCAATGTCTTAGTCTGTTTTGTGTTGCTATTACAAACTTCCTGAGGCTGGATAATGAATAAAGAAGAAAGAGCGGTTTACTCAACTCATAGTTTTGAAGGGAGAAAGTCAAAGATTGTATGGCTCTATACAACCTCTGGCGAGTGACTTCTGGCTTTATTAGAACATGGTGGACAACATCATGATAGAAGCACATGCAAGAGGGGGAAAGCAGACACTTGGCAAGACAGGGAGACAGAGAGAATCAGACCAGACTTACTCTTCCATAACAACCTAATATCTCATGATATTAGGGTCCCGAAAGAACTGCAGTCAAGCCTTCCAAGGGAGGCACTCCCAGTGACCTCACCACCAGGCTCTACCTCTTAAAGTTTCCACTATCTCAGTACCATCACACTGGGGACCAAGCTCCCAGCACATGATCTTTTGTGGGACACACTCAAACTGTATGCAAACTATGGCACTCAGTACGGTTAGCTTTGAATTAATAAGGTTACAGGGAAGATGTATTGGAATAATGACACTGGAATAATGGAATAATGACACTCTCAAATACCTAGTGACTGCTGAGGTGCTGCAACCAGGACCAAAATCATGGCAGACTACTCACTGGGACAGTCCAAAGTTCTGGGAGTGAGAAAAGAGAAAACATAGTAGAATAAGTATGTCAGGAATCTGAAAGATGGTGTTCCTTCTATATTAAAATATTAAACAGTGATTAAATGGTGATGTTTTGTTTATTTATTTTGTGGCACTGAGGATTGAACTGAGGGGCATGCTACCTCTGAGCTACACTTCCAGCTCTTTTTACTTTAAAACAAATTCTCACTAGGTTACTGAGAGTCTTGCTACTTTGCTGAGACTATCCTTGAACTTGTGATCCTCCTGATCAGTCTCCCAAGTACTGAAATTACAGATGTGTACTACCATGCTCAACTAAACAGTGATTTTTCTTTTTTTTTTTAATCACTGTTTAATGTTTAAATCTTATTTTAAGTGTTTATTTTATAAGTTTAAATATTGTGAGGCTGAGACAGAAGATCACATTTCTGAGGACAGAGTTGGATAATTTAGGAAGACCTTGTTTCAAAATAAAAAATAAGCCAGGCATGGTGGCACATGTCTATAATCCCAGTACTTGGGAGGCTGAGAAAGTAGGATTACAGGTTCTAGGCCAGCCACAGCAGTTTAGTGAGATCCTATTTCAAAATTAAAAAATAAAATATGTCTAGGGGTATAGCTTGGAGGTGGAATGCCTCTGAGTGAAATCCCCAGTACCACAATAAATAAATAAATAAATAAATAAATAAATAAATAAATAAATAAATAAATAAAAATAAAAATAGGGCTGGGGTTGTATCTCAGAAGTAGGATGTTCCTGGGTTCAATCTCCAGTATCACACACACAAAAAATGTAAGTGTATTTGCATATCTCTGAGTTTAGAGACTTTGCCCAATGCCAGTATCTTTTTTCTTTAGTTTTGTTATAAGACCACAACTCTTGGGAGGCTTGGGAATTTAAGAAAAACAGTAATATTAAAGAATTTCAGGAATTTAGGAACAATTGTAATTTCAGGACACTTGGATCTGATGAAGACTAATTTGATCATTGAGGTATAGGAAGGAAAAATACTTGCATTATAGGAAGATGAAAACATTACAAGTTGAATATAGAAGATGAAAGAAAATTCTTAAGATGGATTCACCTCTTCCTGTATATTGTTGGAACTATCTTTGATCTCTTTGAGGAAGAAGAAAACCATCTCGAATGGATAGGTTCATACAGTGTAGCCTCTGAGCGGTAGCTCTGGAAAGATTTGGAGCACCCACCAAACTGAAAATACAGAGCAGTTGTAGAGGAAGTAGGTCCCTGGTAGAAAAATTGAGGAAACAAGGACGTTCACTTGGCGCTGATCTTTCCCAGTAGCCCTCTATTGATTTTACCTCTTCATTTTTGTTATTTGTACATAAGATGATAAACAAGGGAATTCAGAGCTTTGATGTACTTACACAGTTATATCAAGATCACTCACTGAACTGAAGTTGAGAGGGAGGGAGGGCGAGGGAGTGGGGTGGGAATTGGGGATAGGGTCAGATGAGAAATGTGTGCACATTTGTCTTTATCAATTTGTACCTAACAAAAATGTATAAATACAAAGCACGAATTATTATAATAAAAAAAAGAAAATGGTGCCACACATGGCAAGTGCTGAGCTTCATGTGGTTCTTATTCAGAAAGATATGAGAACCATCCTCAATTGATAAGTGAAGACACACTCTCCAGGGACAATGCATTTTAATTCCCAGCAGTTTATCTTCACCTGGAAGTATTAGAAGTTTATTTTCTGTTTGGTTGCTTTGGTAATATTTAAATTTCCCTACACCAAGTCATAATCTGCTAACTATGATATAAATGGTGTCTTGTCTAAACACAAATATTGAATTAAGTCATTGCTATAGTGACATTTGGGTCCAAGTGATTCACAGGAAATGGTGTAGACTCTGACTTCCCTTTTTTATTTTGTGACTATAACAGTACAGTCCATTAAATAAGAAACAAACTCAGGTGCTCATCCAGGTATAACCTTTCAGGGAAAAGTAGATTCTGAAGGAAATTAGAGAAATCTGGCTGTAGACCTTTAGTTGATATCCAATTTCCAGTTTGTTTCTGCTAATCCTGTTTCTACCAGTGAGAGCTGCTATATCTCTAGGCTGCTACTACAATGCCAAGAATCTGATTTACCCAAGAATTTGAATAAATGGAACTAGAAATATAAAACTATTTACTCTAGAGGGAAGCAGCACAATTTACAGCAATTCTGGTTGCCACTTTCTTGTTCTTGACTACTCATGCCAACATGATGGAAAATAGTCCTGAGCTCTAACCATTATCAACACCCAGCCATGCCCTTGCAAGCATTTGTGGGCAGAGGCTGAGTCGTTGGTATTACACTTGATCTAAGGAAGGGGTCAAACTATTCTACTTCGGAAACTGAAGACAAATCAATAATTTAAAACACATGCTAATGATTGAT
Source organism: Graphiurus murinus (assembly GCA_004027655.1). NCBI lineage: Eukaryota > Metazoa > Chordata > Mammalia > Rodentia > Gliridae > Graphiurus > Graphiurus murinus. The sequence continues at coordinate 11,692 of PVLC010021420.1, forward strand.
AGGAGCTAATCTTAAGTTTGATTCCAGTGAATTGGTTGACTCAAGGATAATTTTCTGCAGGTGTTTTTCCTAGTGTTATCTAGCTTTGACTGCAAAACTTCCTGCCAGGGCAGACTGTCAAATTCACTGTGGATTCTCATATAGGACCAATCAGACTGAATAAGTGAAAGCCTCATGCTTGTGAAAAATAAAGGTGTCCTATCATCATCTTGATGATGATGAAGAATTCTATTTTAGTTGTATATTGAAGAAAATTCCCAATAATCTGTAGTCTGGAAGTCTTAATGTAGAAAGTACAGGACTATAGTATGTAGGTCATCAGAAACTCTAGTTCCCACTATCTCTATACTCTGGTTTTCCTTTGCGTATTGCATCATGGATCAAAATGGTAGCTGGGACACTATCCATCATATCCATATTTTTTTAAGGAGACTTTCTAGAAGTTCACACATCATATCCACTTTTATTTTATTGGCCAGATGTTGATCATGTTGGCAAATCTAGCAGTAAAGGCAAATAAGAAACATATTCTTCTATCAAGTGTTCAACTGAGATCCATACTTTAATTACTAAGTGTGGGAAGCATAGAAAACTTTTGATAAATTCAAAAGACTCAGAGAGCTAAGATGACTGCTTACTGTCAAGACCATTTAAGCAATTAGAAACTCAGCCAGTTTCTGTAGTGCCGGTTGTGCATGTATAACCTTGGAGGTGATAAAATTTGTAACTCATGAGAAAACAAAGTGTGAAAGTTTGTGGTCTGTGTTGCCTACTTTTCCCTGTAAGGGAGTAGTTAGATAAAGTATAAGTAACTCCAAGAAAATAACAGAGGTTTCTTCAGGGCCTGATTGTCTCCACCTGGTCTTGAGGAATTTTTGAGATAATGACTGTTTCCCATGTACTCGAGGTCATCTTTGTTTTTCTAAGCATTTAAAAACCCTATCTTCATTTAATAAAGTTGAACATTGTTCCCCTTGCAAGATTTGTGTCAGTGTGTGTTTGTCTGTGGCGCCGTGTCTTGTTTGTTACCTGTATTATTATTATTTGTGTTAAGCTCTCAGTGCGGCCGGCAGAAAGAAAAGAGAAACTGAGGCAGCCAGCGTGCTGCAACTAAGGAATTAAGGGATAATGAATACTCAAGGTCAACTAGAAGTATCTATATAAAATGATATAGAAAATCTGTAACATCAAAGAGTTTGAGCATTTTATTTTTATTTATTATAGTATAAACTAAATTCCTCCAGAGAGAACTCTGGAGATTATTTAAAGGCCCTCATTACAAGCAATAATTTATGTTTTATGAGCTCTTGCTCTTATCTTCTCTGATATGTTCCAAGAATCTTTCATAATGCTCCCTGTATTGTGTTTTCAAATGAATCTATCCATCCTACATGGAGCATGCTCAGGATACTATTACTACTGTTGGGTCTCCTTCTGCCCATCAAACATCATGCATGGGCCAAACATTCTGCTTATTGCTCTTGTTGCATAATTGTCTTGTTCTGTGCTTGGTCCCACTGGCTATAGCAGTGTAATCTCTCTCTCTCTCTCTCTCTCTCTCTCTCTCTCTCTGTCTCTCTCTCTCTCTCTGTCTCTCTGTCTCTCTCTCTCTCTCTCTCTCTCTCTCTCACACACACACACACACACACACACACACTGCACACATGATGTCTGAGAATAAATTGCAGGCATCAAGGTCATTTTTTAATACCTGTAGTGCTAGGAATTGAACCCAGGCGCATTCTACCTATAAGCTACACCCTCAGCCTTTTTAAAATTTTTTATTTGTAAACAAAGTCTAGCTAAGTTGATGAGGCTGACTTTGAACCTGTGATCCTCTTGTTTCAGCTTCCAAAGTACTGATATCACAGATGTGCGCCCCTATACCTGGATTTATTTCCCTCTTTAGTATCTTCAAGGATGAGCAATATTTTCTATATAACCACAGTATATATTGTATATATTATGTTTGGTGGGGATACTGGGGATTGAACCCAGGGGCATTCTACTTCCAAGCTGCACCCCAGACCTTGTTTTGATATATTGCTGAAGCTGTCCTTGAACCTGTACTACTTCTGTCTCAGCCTCCCAAGAACTGAGATTATATGCATGCGCTACCACACCTGGCCACTTCAATATATTTATCAATTATTCTGTTGATACAGTACTGTCTCATCACCACACTTGAATTCCCCTTCACCCAGGTCTTCTATGTTTTCAGATCTTTTCTTATTTCCTTGAGGCTTCATTTTTTTAAAATGGATATATCCTTTTCAAATGTTTATATACCATCCTGGTATCCCTTGAATTAAGCCACTTGGTCATGGTGGATGTTTTTGTTAATATGTTGTTGAATTCAATTTGTTAATAAAACTTAACATTAAAAAACAAATAATGCATTCAGTAAATGGATAAATGAACTGAACAGTCACTTCTCAAAAGAAAAATTATAAATGACCAAAATTATATGAAAAAATCAACATGTTTTAGCTATCAGAGAAATGCAAATCAAAACTACACTGAAATTCTTTCTCACTTGAGTCAAAATAGAATAATCAAGAATGCAAACAAGAATAGATGCTGGTGAGGATGCAGGTGAAATCCACTCTTATTCACTGTTGAGGAGAGTGTAAATTCGTACAACTACTGTAGAAATGTTGGGGTCTTAGCTGGACCCGGCTAGACCTCGCCTCTAGATGGCGCCTGGCAGAGTGCCAGGAGCAGCTGCAGGTGGTAACATCCTAGGGCTGTGCCACGCTAGAGTGCATGCACCAGCACGCCCGCCCCTTGGCCTGAGAATGCTCCCAGGTGAGAGCTGTATGCAGGCACCTTGGGCTCAAGCCCGGTGTGGCTTTAAGAGCCTCCACCTCTCGCCCTAGATGGATGGTTGGGGAGGAAGGATGGTTGGAGATTGTGAGGAACGGCTACAGAGAACGAGAGTGGGGTAAGAGAGACGATTGTGGCTAGAGAGATGGTTACTGTCAGGATTAAGAGAACGATTACTGTTACTATTACTGTCACTATTACTGCTTGGGTAACGTCCTCGGTCCCACAGAGAGAGAGAGACGTATAATAAAGTGAAGCTTGAACCAGCAACATTTGGTTATCGTCTCCATTGGAGCCTCACGGTTGAGGGTCCAGCGTGGGGGATGATAGAAGTCAGTATGGCGTTTCCCCCCCAAACTAAAAATTGAACTGCAGTATGATCCAGCTATACTACTTGGAATTTATCCAAAGAATTAAGTCATCATACTTTAGGGATATGTGCACACCAATATTTATAGCAGTACAATTCACAATAGCCAAGTTATGGAACCAGCCTAGGTGTCTGTCAATGGGTGAATGGGTAAATAAAATGTGGTATATATTCCCAATGAGGTTTTAGTCAGCCATAAGGAAGAATAATATTATATCATTTGCAGGAAAATGGATGGAACTGAAGAGCATCATGTTATGCCAAATAAGCCAGACGGAGAAAGACAAATTTTTGTTTTTTTCTCTCATATATGGAAACTAGAGGGAAAAACAGATATCATGAAAGTAGGAGAGAAACATTAAAATCGATGAAAAGGGACAGGGAGAGGGAGGAGGTGAAGGCACAGAGAGACATTGGAGAGCAATATTGACCAATCTCTGCTTCATACATGTATAAATATGCCACAATGAACTCTTTTATTCTGTCTAAAAATATGCACCAATAAATAAATTAAGAAAAAGAGTAAGCAGTTTAATTCCGAGCTTTTTTTTTTTAACACTAAACAAACGTTTATTTTCACAAATCAGTATCTTTCAAACTTGTGCCATAAACTCTTCTGGTAAATCTATCAAAGACTTAATCAACAAATATTGCATGCCTAATATGTCTGACACTGTGTTGTTAAAAACAACGCCAGTGAAAATTTTTGAGCTAAGAATCAGCTCCATCTTTAAACACCCAGGTAGCTGTGTTGAGAATAAAGTGTATGAGGTCAAGGTAAGATGCAGGAGACCAATCCCAAGGTTATTTATTGTATACTATCCAAGTAAGAGATGGTGGTTACTTGGTTGAAGGTAAAAGAAATTAATTGAGTGAGAAGAGCACATATATCAGATGTATTTTGATGATAGAGTCAATAGAATTTGAAATTTAATTATGCATGGGATGTAAAATTCAAAAGCAGAGTGCACAGTGACTTTGTATTTTGAATTGAGTAACTTCTCTCAAATTTTATCTATTAAGATAGAAATCACCTGGTGAATATAATGCCCTGGTAGACAGCTAAAATTTATCATGATGTGGGTAAATTCATAAAGATATTTCCAGCAAAATATTCTGGGGGGAGGGAGAGAGAGAGAGAGAGAGGAAGAAGAAGAAAAAGGAGGAGGAGGAAGAGGAGGAGGAGGAGGAGGAGGAAGAAGAAGAAGAAGAAGAAGAAGAAGAAGAAGAAGAAGAAGAAGAAAGTCAGGTGTGATGGCACATGCTTGTAATCCCAGCATTTGGGAGGCTGAGACTGGAGGATCCAGGTTCGCGGCCAGCCTCAGCTATCTAGTGAGGCACTCCACAACTTAGGGAGACCCTGTTTCAAAAAAAAATAAAGAATAAAAAATAGGGCTGGGGCATATCTCGGAGGTAGAATGCCCCTGAGTTCAATCCCCAGTACTGCAAAGAAGAAGAAGAAGAAGAAGAAGAAGAAGAAGAAGAAGAAGAAGAAGAAGAAGAAGAAGAAAGAAGTGCTATAGCTCCTTAATAACTGGATCTTGAGCAAGGCTCAGTCCAATGGATTCCTGCAATGCAGTTGATTCCAAAAAGGAGTACATGGCATATCCTGCTTTGCATTATGTTATATTCTGGAAATTTGGGTGCTTTGGGTTTTGTTTTTACATTTATTATAGGGAAAATTTCTTAGAAACAGATGGTGGCTGGACAAACAGTGATTTCTTTGTATTAGCTGAAAAAATAGTGCCTTCAGACAAACAACATAAAAAATTCTATAATCACTTACAAACATTATCAAAACACATGCAGTTCTTGCTTACTCCTACATTTCTTTCCCAGAGCTTCACAGACTAAACTAACAAAGACATATGGGTAAAAAAGCCCTCTGTCTTCCCGAGAACAGATAAGGCTTTACGGCCCTCCCTTTAACACCTGCTTAACCCACAGAAAATAACTTTACTTTCTCAAACTGTCCGGCTGTCTGCCTGTTTGTAGCCTCAAGGTTAGGCTTCACTGACAAGTAAAAAAAAATTATAAAAACATCTATTGGAGAACAATAAAGTAGATGCACTTCCTGAGTTCCTCTGGTGTGTGTATTCTCGTGACATATTCTCAATCTACACCTATCAACATACCCTGGACACCTGCCTAGGGCTGGACCCTGGCAAAGAAGGAAGGAAGGATACTCTTCAAACCTACAAGTAAGATTCCTAAGACTTAGAGATTTAGCGATTTTAGAAAGAAGATACATTTGAATACAACTATCATATACATAGACAGCTTTGCTATTTGAATCTTCACATCTAAGCTCTGTTTCACAGTTTTAGAGATGAGAAACTCAGTATTTATAAGGTATTATTTATATTCTTTAAATAGTTTGAAATGTTGAAAGATTCTCTCTTGTGTTCCAGCAAAATATACTTGTTCATTATTCTGGCTCTGCTGCTCATAGAATAGATCTATGTTTTGGCTGCATAAAATTTGAATATTTGAAGATAATTTTATTTTATATAAAGTGTGTTTTCTCCAATATCTTTAGGGGATTCTTTTTTTGTATCTATAATAAATCAGGTTTATGTCTAAGTTTATTGAACACGTACACACTTTTACTTTCAATGTTTTGCCCTCTAAACAATTTCCAGATTTCAATGTTGACTGATTGTACAGTGGCCATGTAAATATTGGCTCTAAAAATTATATTAATAATTACTTACAGACTTGTGTGTCGGGGTCTTGCCCGGCAGGCCCGGGGAGGCCTAGCCCAAGAAGGCGCCTGGCAAGGTGCCAGAGGCAGTCACTGCTGGATGACTGACAGGTGATAACCTTCCTGGAGGAGGGCTGTACCACGTCGGTGCACATGCACCAGTACGTCAGAGCTCGTGGACAGATAGTGCATGCATAGGAGTACTAGAGAGGGGCATGCAGTAGCCTTATGATCACCTCTATGATTGGTCCCAAGTTTCCCCCTCCCCCTGATGTTAGGCTTATAAGCTTAGCTCTCCCCCCATTAGAGAAAAGAAGAAGAATAAAGAAGCTTAAACTAGCAACCATTTTGTCGCCTCTCTCTCTGGGCCCCCATGGGCAGGGGTCGAGCGTGGGGGGCGATATTGTGGGCCAAGATGGCAACTGAGAGAAACACCTCATCTCAGATGCTATAAAACTCGAATCAAAACTGCTGTAAAGGCAGCTTCTTGATGGAAGAAAAAGGCAGCAAAAAAGTGAACAAAGTAACAAAAATTGAAATGCAGCTGAACAAAACCCAGAAAGCAGACCAGGGAGAACGAAGGAGCCCGCACATTCAGCTGCCATTGAGCCACCTGCTTAGAGTGGGATCTACTATTACTGAGGCATCTAACAACCTCTGGCATACCCAGTGACCAGATATGGAGTAAGCAACTACAGAATTCCAAAACTTAATCAGGTGGCATATCCTCACATGATTGACAGTGACCAGAATACCTAGGACGATGAGATTAAGCCTGCGGTGGGGCCACCCCTGCTCACCTCTCCCACCAGAGCCAGAGTAGCACTCAATTGTAAGCTAACTGTGAGGCTGAAGGGGCCCTTGTGGCAAATGATAGACTCAATCACCCACCTGTCTAGTGGTTGGATAGGAGCAGAAATGCAGGAGGGACCCAGAGCACACACGGCAAAGAGACCTTACAGATCCCCTGGAAAATGCCCCACATTTAGACTGCACACCTACTACCAGCAAAGGCAGAGAGAGAGAGAGACGCAGATAGGGCCTGTGTAAAGCATGGGGCCTTGGGCTTACACTGGTTACAGATCCAGTGATGCCAGCTGCCTACACAGACAAAGAGTGGCATAGGGACAGGCCCTGTGGAGAGCTCAGAGACACAAGCTTGCAGCTGGAGAGGCCCAGAAGAACTCTGTGCCTGCACTGACTGAGAGAGCAAATAAGAAAGAATGCCTGAAACATGCTCAAAAATCTAATATAGTGAGTAGACATTTAAAAGCTAAAAATATCCATACAGATCCAAGAGGACTGCAGAGGACAACTTGGCTCTGTACTTATATACACGCAGGTTTTTTTTTCCTTCTGTTTTTGCTTTGTATTGCTTTGTTTTATTTATGTTTGTTTGGATGGTTGATTGCTTTATTATTTTTTGCTCATTTGTCTACTCTCTTTCTCATCCCTTTTACAAGCTCCTCCCCACTCTACTATCTTTATTCTTCTCCTCAACACTTTTTTTTCTCTTTCCTTTTTCCTCTTTTCTCTATCTCATATCAAGACCACTTCATAACACTATACCTAAAAACTCTACATTGACTACTGTAATCTCCCTACATATCCACTATCTCTAATCTTGACTATATATCACTTTAACATACTCAAACTCTTATTCCACTGGATCATATCTTCTACTTTACCATATTCATGCACCCGTCACTGTGGCTCTCTCCCCTCATACAACCTTAACCACTGAAAACAACACCACTTGCCTTTGTATGTACCAGCAGACACCTCTAAATCCTTGCTACAGAGATTGGATCAGAGAGGTGAACCACCAGAAAGGAATGCTAAGAAATCTATAAATTGAGAGAAAGCTTGCAAAAGCATCAAAGATATAAACTTATGAACAGCTAAATCATGGGAAAGAAAAATAGCAAAGAAACAATGAGCTACCACAATCCCATGATAACAGAACTCACCAACACAGAATTGCAGAGGTTACCAGAAGAACAATTCAGATCTTTAATAGAAATGATACAAGATTTCTGAAAAGGATACAGGAAGAGCTGGAAATAAATAAACAAATAAACAAAGAATCTGACACCCTGAACAGGAATCAAAGAGAAGACTTGAAGGAAGGCATCAATAAAAACTATAAACAGTAAACAGTTGACTAGACCACGTGGAAAATATAATATCACTCTAAGAAGACGACCAATCCAAAAATGAATGCATAGTACATAATTAGAAAAATAATCAACAGCATTGGACATCAACGAGATCTGGGCCAATTTTAAAAGAGCTAACCTAAGAATAATAGATATAGAAGAGGGATTAGAAGTTGAAACTAATGGAATAAACCATCTTTTCAAAGAAGTATTATCAGAGAATTTTCCAAACATAGAAAGAGAAGTTGACACACAGGTACAGGAAACATATAGAACCCCCTCTAGACAAGACCAAAGAAAAGGCTCACTATGCCACATAATAATCAAATTGACTAATGTAGAGGCCAAAGAGAGAATTCTAAAGGCAACAAAAATAAACAGCCAAGTGACATTTAGAGGCACACCAATTAGAATCACTCCAGACCTCCCAAACCAAGTCATGAAAGCCAGAAGGGGCTGGAGCAACATATTCCAAGCTCTGAAAGAAAATAACTTGCAGCCAAGATTCTCCTACCCATCAAAACTATCTCTCACAATTGATGGAGATATAAAAACCTTCCATGACAGAAACAAACAGAGGGAGGTTCTTGATAGTTTCCTTTGCTGTGCAGAAGCTCTTCAGTTTAATGCAATTCCATATATTGATCTTCCTTTGAGCTGCTTGTGCTTTTGGGGTCTTGTTGAGAAAGTTTTTACCTGTGCCTGTGTGTTCAAGTGTTGGTCCTATGCCCTCTTCAAGTAGCTGCAATGTCTCTGGTCTGACTTCCAGGTCCTTGATCCACCTTGAGTTGACTCTTGTGCAGGGTGAGAAAGTGGAGTTTATTTCCATTTTCCTGCATATGGTTAACCAGTTTTGCCAACACCATTTGTTAAAGAGGCTATCTTTTTTCCAGTGTATACTTTTGGCTCCTTTGTCAAAAATCAATTGACTGTAAGCATGTGGGTCTGTTTCTGAGTCTTCTATTCTGCTCCATTGGTCTCATATCATGCATTGCTAGCCCAGGAAAAGATCAAGATTCAAAATATTAAGTAAAGTTTCCACTGAATGTGTCTCATTTTCACACCATTGTAAAGCTGAAAAATTATAAGCAAAACCACCATAAGTTGAGGTCTATCTGACTGATATCTATCTATCTATCTTATCTATCTATCTATCTATCTATCTATCTATCTATCTATCTATCTATCAATCATCTTCTTAGAAGAATATGTGAATGTATGTATTATTATCATTATAGATCTATCTATCTATCTAATCTATCTACCTATCATCTATCATTGTCATCTATCTCCTGATGGAATAGAATTATTTCAAAATAATTAAGTTTCTGTTGAACTTTGAAGATTTGCTTAGGTTGAGTCAATATGAATTTTTAGTTTGGTAAAAAGGTAATGAACTCTTCCTTTGCCTAGACAGAGGCACAGTGACTTGCAGCAGCGAAGTGAACTCTACTTTGCTATTGCTAGTCACATAGCCCTGTGTTCAGTTGGGTGTGAAGATCCTGTGCTGGGCAGGCAGCACAGACATGAGACTGCTCAGCGGCATTTTAGACCCACTCGTCACAGAGCCTGATGACAGCTCAGAGGTAAAACAGTGAATCAGAACCACCTCCTCTCTTTTTCCACATCTACTCCTCAGAGGCAGCATCCCAAGAATATGATCCAGGATGATTGCTGTGGCACACCTCTCAGCTCCTTGTCCGAAGCCTGTTTTCTGTGCTCTCCATTTCACTGTTTGCTATAGGAGTCTCGGCATTGTTTTGACCAATCTGTTGGAACCTATGGTTAGCATATCACCTCGATGTAGGATAGAATGTATACACCTTTCAGAGACAAAACTTTTCAGATTTAATAAGCAGGAATTTTTATATATGGTGAAGAGGAATCATCTACAGACAGTATTATTGCTCTTGTTAGGGACTTAGTTGAGGAGTTCAAGGCAGGGTAGATCCTAAAGGGGAGTGGAGTGCAATATCTTGGTAGGTCAGTTTGAGGCCAAGCGGGGATGAGAGGATACATGCTGGGGAACGTCTCAGTTCTGACAGATGGCACTCTCAACCACACTTTGCCTAGATGTAGTGCTGGGGCTTCACAACTGCCCCTTCTCCCAGTCCTGACTTGACACTGGGGTAGCAACCTCCAAGGCTGCCCTCATCAAGTGTGGAACTTGCAGAATCTCCCCCAGGGCACTAATGGCCACTCTGTCTCTGTGGATTAAATAATATCATTGGCAGTAGTAGAAGCACACAGATAGATGAGATCTAAGCACTAGCCTTTTAAAAATGGCTTTGTATTCCCCAAAGAGATTTATTTTTATATATCTTTAGAGGTCAGAGAACTCTCTTATTAGGGAAATACTGTCTGGGAAAAATAAGATGACAACATTGTCATGAGTGAAAATTAAATTTGATTTTACTCATGATACTTATACCAGACATCTACTCTCAGTAAGACCCACCTGAACCTCCTATCTTATCAAAATAACTTCTTCAAAATCCTACTTTGTTTGGATCTGCTTTTCTGCTGGATCCCAATTAGTAACTTAGTTGATCATGCCTTCATTAAATCTTATTTGATACTATATTTTAACATTGTTTATATATTGTTAAAATCTTGAATTTGCTTTTTAAAAAGGACTTTAAAGGAGAAATTATGTGGGAGGGATGTCAAGTATGTAACACATCAACACTAGAGATAGTGCCATTGGATTTATATTATATTGTCAACTGCTGATTCTGCTATCATATCTTCAAATATTATCTCTGATTAGAAACTTCTTTTTCCATGAAAATCCCTTTCTCCATTAGTTTCTACTTTTACTTAGAAAGTTAACCACTTTTTACAATGGGAAGAGTGATAAAAGTGAACAAAAAGCCGGGCGTGGTGGCGCACGCTTGTAATCCCAGCATTCGAGAGGTTGAAACCGGAGGATCCGGGTTCGCGGCCAGCCTCAGCTACCTAGTGAGGCACTCCGAAACTTAGTGAGACTCGGTTTCAAAATAAAGAATTTAAAAAATAGGGCTGGGGGTGTAGCTCAGAGGTAGAATGCCCCTGAGTTCAATCTCCAGTACCGCAAAAAAAAAAAAAAAAAAAAGTGAACAAAAATTATGTTCTTAGCCATCTGTCCTAGGCTCTCCATGGCCTGCATATATATATATATTGCAAGAGAGCTATCTGGGCACAGTGTAAAAGAGTTCAGTATCAACCTAAGATAACATCATGAAGATATATTTTGTTCTCTCAAATTTAGTAATAAAGTAAGGACTTATCACAGTTATCTTAGCTGGGTGTGCTGGGTCCGTAATCCCAGTACTTCAAAGGCTAAGACAGGAGAATAACAGCAACTTAGTGAGACCCCATTTCAGACTAAAAAATAAAGTAGGGATGGGGTCTACCTTAGAGCCTCAGAGGTAGAAAGCCCCATGGGTTCAATCCCCAATATTACCAAAAAAAAAAAAACCCCAGCAAGTGTGTCCTCATTCTGAACTTGTTCCTCTAGTGCATCCATCCCTAGAGTCAGGCTATGTCTTTCTGTGTTTGGGCCCACACAGAAAGAAAACCTGACTGCATTGATGGACTTGGACTCACTCACTACCTGGGTCAGATTTGAAAAGTCGGAGATGCAGACATAAGGCTAATCCCATTGCATTTTCTTGTTGTCTCCCTGCCTTGATGCTCTTTTAGCTGGACTCCTCTATGTTTCTCTGTCATAGAAGATTCTGCACCTTTCTAGTTCCAACTCTTTGGAGGCTCTGAAAATATCATGCTTCTCTTATTCTCAGGCTTATTACTGGAAGCAGCTTCCTACTGTCAAAAGTTGCTGGTTGCCCATGTGTCTTCAGATAAGTCCTTATCATTCAGTTAAACGTTTGGAATGAGCTGTCTGTTTCCTGTTATGAGTCTGACTGGAACTCAGACTCATCTTAATTGCCTTCCTTCATTCCCCACCTATTTATTAAACAACTTCTGTTTGTACTGTCTGAGACATGGGAGTGATGGATAGTTAGGAGACCCGTTTGTCCATGAGGGCAACTATTGTGATAACAACAGTGTAGTTCTTCACATTTCTTTGGAATTAGACTTCTGAGCAGGAAGGACCATTTTTCTGAGGTCCTGAGGCATTTACTGTGGTCTGACACAGAAAGATGTTACTGCTACTGAATGAGCTATTCCAGCTGTAAGCATCTGTACTGCCAAATATCTTCCCTGCTTCTGGGGATGCAATGGATATGACCACATGCTCATATGTATTTATGAGTGTGCACGGTGAGATGAAGTGGCAAGCAGTAAAAATGAAACCAATACCACAAAGTCTTGTTTTCCAACTTATTCCCCTTTTCTTTGGATGAGAAGTTTCTGTAAATAATGTAAATGATATGTATGCTCATTTAGGAAACATTTGTGATTCCAGAGTAGTGTGATGAGCAAAAAGTAACTTGGCTGAATTAGATAGATCTGAAGTGGAACATAAGCACTGAGGAACTGGGGGTGGATGGGAAATGGGGTTCAGCAGTCTGCTCCAAGGGCAGAGAATAAAAGCAACTACACAAAAACTGAATGTTGGAAACATATCTGCACTGAATCTCAATTCTGACACTAATTACATGACACTTTGGCAAAACACTTGACCTAATAAACTGCAGCTTTCTTCTTTATTCAATGAGAACAATTATGCATATATTGCAAAGATTTTGAGATATAAAACATGTGCCATGCCATATTTCCTCAATAAATGAAAGCTGCTGTTACTGCGCAGCATATTCTCTCACTTATCAATACAATCTCCTACCTCTTCTTTTTCATCAATGCACTTTTGTTTATGGTAGCTGGCATGGTCTTGTCTCTTGTTTGTCCTTAAGTTCTCTGAGGTTGGGACTACATTAAAGTTTTTCTGGAAGACTTTGGCAAATTTACAAACTAGGAATGTCTAACTCTTAGCTCTCTGCCTTCTGCAGAGCACACGTGTTTGTTAGGCTATTAATATTTATCTTTTGGAAAAAATTACCATGCCTTTGGCGATGAAGTAAGAAGCCAAGTGCTGGACGCAGGCCTCTAATGAGGAAAACATAAAGGTCAGATGCTGAGAATGTTGATCTGGAGTGGATCTTATTCCTAAATGGCCTCTGTAAACATGTTTTAGCCAGGGGTCACTGACCTCTTCAGATTGTGATCTTGCGAGACTATTCCCCAGTCCTTAGTCCGTTAGACTGTGTAGCCCTAGTTAGAGAAATTATGAAACAACTATTTTTACTTAGCTGGGTGTGGTGCTTGTAATCGCAATACTTGGGAGGCTGAAACAGGAGGATGGCAGGTTAGCGGCCAGGCTCAGCTACTTAGTGAGGCCCTCCACAACTTAGTGAGACCCTGTCTCAAAATAAAGAATAAAAAATAGGGCTGGGGGTGTAGCTCAGAGGTAGAATGCCTCTGGGTTCAATTCACAGTTCTGCAAACAAACAAAAAACACAACCATATTTACTTACCACACATCCCAAGTCTTTCAATAAATATCTTTAAAATTAATATAGACCTTGTGACATCAACCAGCTTTAGCCAGAGAGAAAAAGAGTGCGCAAATTCAATAATCTTTGAGAAACTTTTTACTTACAAGACTATGATTGGAGGCTGTGGTTTGTATTTGGTAAGGTCTACAGTTATTCAACGAGGGCCAGAACCAGACCTAAAAATTTGCTTTTGTGTAATAAGGACCACACTGTCTTTGTCCTGATAAAGAATATTGTATCTCTCTCTAAGTCTATGCCAATTTGCCTTGTGGTCTCAAATGCTTATTCTCTTTAGTGAACAACAGCATTTTTCAAAGCAATTACTATGTTTTTAGTGCTGCATTGGGTGAAAACTGATACAAAAGATTCAGTCTTCAAAGAAGTTGCAATTATTATTTAAGATATTTTCTTGGTAATCATTTTATTGTTTTGGTTGAAAGTGAATGAATGAATCCAACATGAACTAGTTCACACAAAAAACGGAAGCTTGGCTATTTACATGGGTAGTAGAGCAGGGGGCAGTTGTCTCTCCTCTATTTTTCTCTCTGAGTTGAAAACTCTTGGGTAACTTCTTCCTCATGCCTGTAACCATGGCCATCAGCCACATGCTGATTTGTTGCCAATAAAGATTAAAAGTCTTCTTTTGTTCCAATTGTAGTTTTTGTGCACCAATCTTTTTTTTTTTCAGTACTGGGGATTGAACTCAGGGGCATTCTACCTCCGAGCTGTACCCCCAGCCCTATTTTTGATTCTTTATTTTGAAACTGTGTCTCACTAAGTTGCGGAGTGCCTCACTAGGTAGCTGAGGCTGGCCGCAAACTCGGATCCTCCGGTCTCAGCCTCCCAAATGCTGGGATTATAAGCGTGCGCCACCACCCCCGGCTTTGCACCAATCTTCATAGAAGTTTCATTTATAATAACCAAAAATTAGAAACAGTCTGAAATTCACTCCGTAGTAGAATGGAGAAATAAATATTGCCAGATTCATACAATGAAATACTATGTAGAGAGAAAATGAATAAACAAATAATTTGTTGAGTGAAAGAAACCAGGAGAAAAACAGTATATGGAGTGATTTCATTTGTATAAAATTTTAGAAAATGAAAAATGATGTACAGTGGTAGAAAGTGACTGGGAACAGGAAGTGGCAAGGATGATGGAGAAGTAGGGAATTAAAAAGGGAGAATGATTATTTTGATGGTGGTGAAGGTTTCAGAGGTGTAAACATATGTCAAAACTAATAAAGTTATACATTTTAAATGCATGCATGTTATTAAATTTAATAAATTATTTTTAAGAAGATTAAACATGAATAAAATCTATGCAGATATATGTAAACATTTAAAACTGAAAATTAATCAATAATTAAAACATTTTTTTTTTTTTTTTTTTTGGTACTGGTACTGGGTGTTGAACTCAGGGGCATTCTACCTCCGAGCTATACCCCCAGCCCTATTTTTTATTCTTTATTTTGAAACCGGGTCTCATTTGAATGATAACATTTTACATCAACTTTAAAATTTTGTAATTTACAGATGAAGGTGCATGTATTTATCATGTACATCAAGATGTTTTAAAGTATATATACAATTTAGAATGGATCTACATAAATTTCACTTGGTCATGGCAAATAATTTTTTTGATGTGGATTTAGTTTGCTAGAATTTTGTTCAGAATTATTGCATCTATATTCATTGGGGATATGGTCTATATTTTGTTGTTGCTGCTGGGTCTTTGTATGGTTTTGGTATAAGGGTAAGACTTGCTTTATAGAATTATTTTTGGGTTACCCCCTCCTCTTCAATTCTTTGGAAGAGCTTGAGATTAATGTTTGTTACAGCTCAGAAGTGAAGCCATCAGGTCTGGGGTTATTTTGAATGTGATTATTATTTTGTCTTCTGATAGGAAACTTATTACTGATTCAATGTCCTTATTCATTATTATTCTGTTCAGATTTTCCACTTCTTCATAATTTGATCTTCCTAAATTTTATGTGTCTAGCTTTTTTTTTAATTTCTTCTAAGCTATTCATTCTATTGATATCTGATTATTCATAATAATCTCATGATCCCTTGTATTTCTATGGTACCAATTATAAAGTCTCCTTTTCATCTCTGATTTTATCTTCAAGTCTTCTTTTTTTCCCATAGGCTAGCTAAATGTTTGTTGATTTTTTAATCTTTTCAAAAAATCAACTCTGCCTTTCTTTGATCTTTGTTATTATTTTTTTAGTCTCTATTTCATTTATTCTGTTCTGATCTTTATTTCATTCTTTCTTCTAATTTTAAACTTAGTTTTATCTAGTTCCTTAAATTGCAATGTTATGCCATTTATTTGAGATCTTTCATAGTTTCTGATGAAGGCATTTACTCCTATGAGTTCCTGTCTTAGAATTACTTTTGCTATATCCCATTGGTTTTGGTATGCTGTTTCCATTTTTGTTTTTCTCAAGAAATGTTTTAATTTCTTAATTGGTCATTTCCATATTTATACCACTGTGGTTAGAAAAGATACTTAGTATGATTTCAGTCTTCTCATATTTGTTAATTCCTGTTTTGAGTCATAACATATAATCTTGCCTGGAGAGTATTCTATGTGTTGTGGAGAAGTATGTGTATTCTGCAGCTATTATATGCAATGTTCTGTATGTCTGTTATGTCTGTTTGGTCTAGAGTAAAATAATCTATAGTCTGATGTATCTTTATCAGTTTTTGGGGGGATAATCTGTCCACTGTTGAGAGTGAGTTGTTGAAGTCCCTTGATATTATTGTATTCAATCTGTCTCTCCCTTTATAGACTGGCTTTGTCTGGGAATGCTCTTCAATATTAAGCCTGTTCAGAGATTCTGGATGCTTCATCTGAGGTGTTCTTTATACCCAGAATTCTGTGGCCCTTAAGCCTGAGACTCCTGCAGCTGGTGTGGTGCTGGACTGGAATCTTGTGGTTGGTGATGCTGACACAGTGGTGGGTGTGCCTAGGACTCTGTGGATGCTGAAAGCTGCCTGCTTCTGAGGGTTTTCCATAGCCCACGGTTGGCACTGATAGTGATTTCAGGTTGAATTCACTTTGTAGTAGTTTGAGTCTCTGCCTGGTGCCAGAGCAGGTCTGGAGGCACAGTCCATAAGTACCATTCTGGAGTCACAGGCCATGGGACATGCCAGTATTTGTTTTTACTGTAGCAGGTCCAGTGATAAGGGCCAAGACAAAGTCCTGTGTTAAATTTCCTCTTCCCCTCTACCCCCAAGCAAATGAAATGAATCTCTGCACTATGCTGTTTGGGGTCAGAGAGTGAGATATGGGTAATATAAAACTGCTATTCCTACCCTCTTCAGTGTTTTTTTTCTTTTTATTATGCTATAACTAGGTTCTACAATCTCTCATCTGGTTTCTTAGCTCTTGAGAAGGTATCATTGCATGTGGATGGTGGTTCAAATTGATATTTCTTCAGGAAGATGATTGCTGGAGAGCTTTATTCTGCCATCTTATCCTGCCCTCCAAGTTCCAATTTTTAGAACTTCACTGGATCTGCCTTAGCTCACATAGTAGATAGGGATGGAGCAAGCTCTCAATGGAATTCCTGAGTTAGAGTGAAAGATGAACTATTTCCCAAAACAAGAGGAGTGCCATGATTATCTGGGGGATGGTTAATACATGTTCACTGTCGTATTCTAAATCCTCTGAAAATATTGCTCTTTGTGATTGGAGAATAAGCAAGGTACAAACTGAGGCCAACAGAGGAAATTTACAGAAATATAAAAACCAGCCCTTAGGTAATTAACTAACTTTCAACACCAATAAGGCCAAACTGTCTGGACAGATAGTTATTTTCTCTACTAATTTTCTATAACAGTTAAGTTCTATAGTGATGAGGAGGAGATTTTCAAGACTATTTAAATTTTAGGCTAAAAATCCTATACTTCATAACAGTAATGCACACAATATTCCAGAATGCCTGCCCACCTATAGCCCTTTTTAAATTAAAAAAAAAACATGAATCTATACCAGAATTCATGTCTAATAATCTATACTTAAGGAAATTTCAAGTAATAATATGAAAAACTTTTCAATCCCTAGTTACACACACACACACACACACACACTTATTAAATGAGCCTCTTTTAGCACAATTATCTTCCATTCTCTGGAAGACACTGAAGGGTCACAGAATGGACACTGAATTAGAATTACAGTGGCTGGGCACAGTGTCACCTGGCTATGCCTCTTCCTCTTGGGTAATATTTCACAAGCTCTCTCTTTCTGTCAATCTTGTGTTTCCTTGTTTGTAAGCCAATTTTCTCTATATTCTTCTTTTATTCTTTGAAAACAAGGTCATGCTAAGGGTCTGAAATTAGAAAATTTTTCTCCTCTTTGCACATTCTTGGTTTTTGTTTTGTTTTGTTTTGTTTTGTTTTTACTAAATACTTGTTTGTCCCATCTTCCAAAAAATCTCAGATGTGACTACAGTCAATTCTATCAGTTAGTTAAAAAGGACAAAGCACTGCTGTGAGCAGAGGCTGTGACCTGCTGGTGCTTACAAGGACCTGGATGGCAAAAATATAGCTGTGGCTCAGACAATAGGGGCTGTAACATTTGCATGCCTGAATTATCTTCCTTCAGGGTGCCTTGAGATGGCTTTTACTCCATTGAGAAATGGAGGCACGTAGAAAACATCCTAAGAGCTTAGACAAAGTATATCTTCTTTCCCAATACACCCATTCTACAATACTCATAGTCCAAAATGCTGACTTAAGTGCACAGAAGCACAA